>JANTPZ010004014.1:0-62727 GCA_025593235.1 Vachellia pachyceras
ATTTAATTTATGAGGATAAATTAAATCTGTTAGCTCATTATTTGGATTAATTAAATGGATATGATTTGATCATATCAATTTAATCCAAGTTAAGATTGCAAAATTCGAATTTAACATTTTCAATATTGAATTTCGAAATTCAAGATTAGATCTAGAATATCTTTGAAATTCGAAATTTAATATTAGATCTTGATTATCTTTTGAAATTTGAATTTCAAGATTAGATCTAGAATATCTTTGAAATTCAAAATTTAATATTAGATCTTGATTATCTTTTAATATTTGAATTTCAAGATTAGATCTAGAATATCTTTGAAATTCGAAATTTAATATTAGATCTTGATTATCCTTTGAAATTTGAATTTCAAGATTAGATCTAGAATATCCTTCTGAGATTAAAATTTGAATTTTTCAAGATTAATAAAAGATTAATCTTTTATTATGATGTTTTCTATGAGCTTTATAAAAATAAGTGCTCGTGGATAGAAGAGTAATCCAATTTTCAAAAATTGAGTCCATTCTTGAGCCAAGAAACCCTAGAGAGAGAGAGTGGAACAAAGAGGCGCTAGCATGTTGCTATTATTGGAGATTGTTTGCGTGGATACTGGTAGAGGGAGGCGATTAAAAGAACGTCGGCTCCTCATGATCGGAAGTAAGAACACGGGACGTTATGGAACCTGAAGAGATCCAGACACAAAGCAAGAGGCAATCTTGAAACGCAAAAAATACGCCTTCATCTCCTCGATCTAAACGCCTTTGACAGATATGTGTTTGGGATTAGAAAATTTTAAATTCCACTGCGTGTACATTGTAAAATCCCAACATGGTTTACTTAGAAGCATAAGATATAGTATTTGGGATTCTTCCAGAAACTTTATTTCCCCATAAATACAACCTTTGTAGATTGGAAAGGCCGTATCCAAAATCTGAAGGAAGACTTCCTGATAGAGAATTGTTTGAGAGAGACAAGACTTCCAAAGTTGAGATGTTGAAAATTTCTGATGGAATAGATTGTCTCAACTTGTTTTGAGACAACAATAAGATCTCAAGTTGTTGAAGATTACCTATTTCCACTGGTATTGAGCCTGGAATAATACAAATATTAATGGAAGTACCAATGAAACTAATCTTTGAAGTTAATAAAAACTGTAAATAAAATTATAATGTCTAAGTTGGTGTACCCCTATTATACTCAATATTGAGTGATTAGCCACTAATATTATCCACTAATTAATTAGACTTTGCTTCCAGATAATGTAATTTTCTCTTGGGTAGAATTAGATAACGCATTTTCCCATACAGTAGGTTGCGCGCGCACATCATTTTTATAGATCTTTTACTATTTTTTATTATAAAATTCTTGAAATTTTTTGTAGAGGCCTCTTTAAAGAAGATAAAGGTAACATGCATGAGACTTATTTTCTTTGGGCTATTTTTGTTTAATTCAACGTGGATATTATTTGGGTAAAGAGATTATTGAACAAAAAACTTTGGTTAAAAATAAATTTGGTAGTAAAGTTTTATGATAAGTTGATGTTATTTTAGAAAACAGCTAATTGTCTCACATCAGCAAAGAAAAGATTTTAAAAACGGTTAGAAATTATTTCTGATACCAGTGTATAATCAACCTTTAGTAAAAGGTCATGAACTTTCTCCATTGATTGATAGAAAATGTTTTTACTCCAATTCCTTCAAATCAATATAGAAAGATGCATGGAAAAAATATTGTCTATACTAATAAATGCACAACCAGCTCACTTTGCACCTTCATTGTTTCTTATTTGTTGAGATTAAGTTTAACATATGAGCTTTTGACTTTTTACCCAATTCTTATGAAAATTATTCAATATGCTAATTAGTCAGTTTAATTACCTTATATAGTTTTAAAATAAAGCTAAGGTATAAAGCTTGATGAAGCATAGTCAAATTCTCTAATGCCTTGTGGTATGTAGTCAATGTCATAATCATGTAGCCATTATACTCTTAAAAGAAATATAACATTTGAAGTAGTCTGATAAAATAATCTCAATATGTACGTAGTACATATGTAAATAAACATCTCTGGCATTATGGCAACAAAAGAAGAAAAAGCTCTACTGATATTATCGATGCTGATCCATGGGATATATATCATATTAACTGAAAAAATCACAATAGCACATCAACATATTTGGGGTGAACTTATACCTTCTAAATTATTTCTGTGAAGATATAAATCTTGAAGCATAATCAAGTTTCCAATTTCGGAGAATATTCTTTGGATATTATTGTTCAGATTGCATGTGTTCAGTTTTACATATATATCAGGGGCCCTGTTAGTTGCAAGATCTTAGGGAGATTGAAGGCAGCGTTTTCTATGGGATCATCTTGCTGTCAATCCCAATAGTTTTGTTCTGCTCCTGATTGTATATATAGACTCACAATGAATAGAATAATATACGACTTTCCACCAAATTCTATCATGGTATCAGAGCGGTTAGTTTCTGGACCCACTTCATGAAGTGCGAAAAATTATTAGGCATGGTAGCTGAGAACAAGAACAGTGGCCCAAATGCAGACTCTCCATACTATCTACGTGCCTTAGACAATCCAAGATAGGTTTACGTAAGTGAACCACTGAGTGAGACAAATTACTCAGAATGGAGGAATGCCATAATCCAAGAACAAGGTTGGCTTCATAGATGGCTGAAGCAACCAGCCAGACGCGGCTTCTCCTGATCTCTCCCATCGAATTCAATGTGATGCGATGGTCAAAGGATGGCTCAAAAGCGCCATGGAGAAAGAACTATGGAAGAGTGTTGGATATGTACGCACAACAAGGGAAATATGGGTGGATCTCGCAGAACACCTTGGCAAAGGGAGTGCACCACGCCTTTATGAACTGCGTCAAGACATTGCTTGCATGAGACAAACTAATCAATCCATTGATGTCTACTACACAAAACTCAAGGCCCTTTGGGATGAAGTACAATCCATCAACCCATCACCAAAGTATTCTTGTGGAAAATGCACGTGTGAGATTGAACGGGCACTTACCAAGAGTCATGATCGGGATCAACTATATGAATTCCTCATGGGGTTAGATGAGAAATTTAACACTGTGAAGACCCAAATTCTTAGCACTCAACCTTTCATGAGCCTAACAACGGCATACCACATGGTATCGGAAGATAAGTGACAGAGACAAATATCAGCAGTACAGAGGGCCAGTACTGAGGCCATAGCCTTTCAAGTTCAAGGCATGAAGTTCACCAATAGTGGTCATGACGATCGATTGGAAGGAAGGGAGGATAAGCCCAAGTGTGATTACTACCATAAATAAGGTCATAACATGGAAAAATGCTTTGACCTTCATGGCTATCCTGCTGGTTAGAGAAAATCTAGAGAAAGAGACGAGAGACGAAACTCATGGAAAGAACAAAAGGAAGGACCACACGCAGGCTATGTCAATGCAAATGAGAACCTTATCCCAGAACTCACGTCTGAGCAGTACAAGCGACTCATGAAAACACTAAACGGCAAACCCGACGTGCATAAAGACACCAGGAAATTGAAACAACCCATGGCTAACATGACAGGTAAGCACACAACAAACTTTGACTTTAGTAAGGTCTGGGTAATTGACTTAGGAGTGAATGAACATATTATTTGTGAAGACAAGTCCTTATTGAATGAGAGAAGAGGTAGTCATTCTCCTGTGAAAATATCAAATGGTTAGGACATCCCAGTTATGTCTTCCGGTGATTTAAAATAAGGAATGGTTTGTTGTTCAAGGACATCCTTAAAATACCATATTTTAAATACAACTTGTTATCAATTGGATGCATTACTCACGATGATGAATTTTTTTGTAATTTTTGTAAAGGATCTTTGTATGATTCTGGACCTCCGTTCGAACCACGTGATTAGGATGGGGAGATATTGTGATGGCCTTTACCTTTTAGAGACAACAAAGGGTGAGAAAGTAGCACTGATGTTAAAAGGGAGCAAAGATCCAACTCTGTAGCATTGGCGATTGGGACATGCATCCATTAAGAAGATGAAGCAAATTAACTTGAACTTTGATCAATTTGATCAGTTTAATTTCGGTGACTCTTGTAATAAGGCAAAGAATACTATATTGCCATTTGGAGATAGTTCAATAAAAAGCAAGTCTACTTTTGATATAATTCATTGCGACATATAGGGTCCCTACAGAACACCTTTAATCGGTGCTCAATACTTTCTCACGATCGTAGATGACTTTAGTAGAGAAACTTGGGTTTATCTAATGAAACAAAAGAGTGAAGTTAGTAGGTTGCTCATGAACTTTTTAAAAATGGTTGACACTCAATATGACAAACGGGTTAGGCAGATCAGAGTTAACAATGGCACCAAGTTCAAGGGATTAGAGTTTCTACAGTCTTATACTGATCAAGGTATTGTAATTCAGGCATCATGTGCCTACTCTCCATAGCAGAATGGTGTCGTTGAGCGAAAACACAGGCACATCATAGAAATGGTAAGAGCCCTGTGCATCCACGCACACTTATCCAAATATTTTTGGAGCAAATGTGTGTTGACTGTTGTTCACATCATTAACAGGTTACCTAATAAGGCAACAAGGAACAAGATACCCTATGAGATACTTACCAATAAAGCCACTTCCTATAGATACTTGTGAGTATTTGGTTGCCTTACCTATGCTCACGACTTGACAAACACGGACAAGTTTGAAGCAAGGGGGAGGAGATTTGTGTTTATCGGCTACCCCATTGGGTAAAAGGGGTATCGGCTCTTCGACATTGAAAGGCACAAAATCTTTATGTCTCATGAAGTCAACTTCTATGAGCACCAGTTCCCATTTTAAACCTTAAATTCCCCTTCATTGACAGTTGATGGTGCACATTTATCCCATGTTTGGGATGTGGCATATAATGGCCCATGTTCAGGAGGAGATAGTGAAGATCAAGAACATAGACCAACCATTACTGAGCACAGTTAGTACAGCAATGATGTGCATGTACCTGAGTATAATGGCATCACTAATCCACAAGCTTCGATACCACTTCAGTTTGGCATCAATCAAATTGAAGGATTTGGTCAAGGCGTGCTCAGGCAAAGCCAACACATTTGTAATGTCCCCAAGTAGTATGATGAGTGTGAAGTTAGACTACCTAGCTATAATCAGTAATAGCAAGACCAGATTGAGGGATACCAAATGACGACACATCCAATAGCTAATTATGTGAGCTATGATAGATTCTCTCTACAATACAATGCCTTCCTTACTGCCATTGATCATGAGAAAATCCCCAAAAACTTCAGTGAAGCAGTCAAGCTTGAACACTGGAGACAAGCCATGAAAAGAGAGATTGATGCTCTTGAACAGAATGGAATATGGACTTTAGAGGAACCACCAGCAGGATGAAACATTATTAACTCCAAATGGGTTTTCAAAGTAAAATATAAACTAACTGGGGAGATATCATATTTCAAGGCTAGGCTGGTCGCTAGAGGTTTCACACAGGAGGAGGGTGTGGATTATCATGAAACGTTTGCCCCTGTAGCAAAAATGATAACTGTACGGGTTCTACTTGCTTTAGCAGTCAAGAAAGGTTGGGTTGTACATCAGTTGGACATGAACAACGCCTTCCTTAATGGGGATCTAAGTGAAGAGGTTTACATGAGAGTTCTGGAAGGTTTTTCTTAAAAGGTGATACTAGTGTGAAGGTTAAGGAAGTCCTTATATGGTTTGAAACAGGCTTCAAGAAATTGGTATAAGAAATTCACAAGCGTACTTGTGAGAATCGATTTAAGGCAATTGCGGGTAGATCACTCACTATTTATATATCAGCTTGACTCAATGTTCATTATGGCACTGATTT
Source organism: Vachellia pachyceras (assembly GCA_025593235.1). NCBI lineage: Eukaryota > Viridiplantae > Streptophyta > Magnoliopsida > Fabales > Fabaceae > Vachellia > Vachellia pachyceras. The sequence continues at coordinate 5,868 of JANTPZ010004014.1, forward strand.
ATGTAGACGATGTCATCATTACCGTAACCCATGTTGTGAAAATCAACAAAGTAAAGTCATACTTGAATGATAAGTTTACCATCAAGGATGTCAGACCGCTGAAATACTTTCTGGGAATTGAAGTTGCACGATTGCCTCAGGGGATTGGGTTGAGTCAGAGGAAATATGTATTAGAGTTGCTTCAGGAAATGGGAATGGAAGGTTGCAGACCAAGCAATTTTCAAATGGAACAAAACTGCAGGTTGGTAATACACGATGATGAGGAAGATAAAGATAGTGAGGACAATCGAGCTGTGGATGGAGCGAACTATAGAAAACTTATTAGGAAGCTGATGTACCTAATGGTAACCAGACTTGACATTATTTATGCTGTGAACACCCTAAGCTAGTGTTCCTCATAACCAAAGCAAATGCATCTAAATGCGATTGAAAGAATCCTATGGTACCTAAAGCAACTCCAGGATATGGTATCTAAATGCTGATTGGGCCAAGTGTTCCAAGAATCGATGGTCATGCACAGGCTATCTAGTCAAATTAGGAGGTTTGCCTATAGCATGGAGGACGAAGAAGCAAGGGGTGGTGTCATGCTCATCAGCTGAAGCAAAATATAGGGCAATGGCAAACACTGTAAGTGAAATCATATGGCTGAGGTGGTTGCTTAAGGAGCTTGGTGCAAGACAAGAACATGCCACTCTAGTGCCCTACGATAACTAGGCGGTACTGCACATCACCAGAAATCCAATGTATCACGAAAGGACAAAGCACGTGAAAATGGATTGTTATTTTGTATGAGAGTGGGTGTACCCACAAGAGATAATGCAGACCAAGATATGGAATAGAAAGCAAACAATAGATATATTTACAAAGACTCTTAGGCAAGACAGGTTCGAATACCTCAGGCACAAGTTGTGCATCATCAATCTCCTGCTCCAACTTGAGGGGGAGTGATAAATATCGGAGAATATTCTTTGGATATTATTGTTCAGATTGCATGTGTTTAGTTTTACGTATATCAGGGCTCTATTATTTGCGAGATCGTAGGGAGATTGAAGGCAGCGTTTTCTATGGGATCATCTTGCTGTCAATCCCGATAGTTTCATTCTACTCTTGATTGTATATATAGACTCACAATGAATAGAATAATATACGACTTCTCACCAAATTCTGTCAAATATATATATATCATATTAATTGAAAAAATCACAATAGCACATCAACATATTTGGGGTTAACTTATACCTTCTAAATTATTTCTATGAAGATATAAATCTTGAAGCATAGTCAAGTTTCCAATGCCTCTTGGTATGCTGCCATATAGTTTATTAACTGATAGGTATATACTTTTCAGATTTGTAAGGCTTCTAATTTCATTTGGAATATTTCCTGCAAACAAAAAAAATCACGATGTTTATAGTGCTGAAGCATAAAATGACAGCAAATGCTTACCAAAAAAATAATCATACTAAAAGAAAAGCGGAGAGCACTTTCAATTTGATAAAAACATATAATACCTTCTAAGTTATTGTTGGAAGTAGACAACTCTTGAAGCATAGTCAATTTCCCAATGCCTTTTGGTATGTGACCAGACAATTGATTATTATCGAAGTATATTTTGTTAGCATTTGTAAGATTGCTAATTTCGTTGGGAATTTCTCCTGCAGCATAAGTATAACAACAGAATAAAATCACAATACTGAGAAATATATAGAACAATTATATCAAAGGAAAAATGAACGGAAAATAATAGTTATATTTATTTATATTGTACTCTCCGTATTTGACATTTTTATTTTTATTTTTATTTTATATTTTATGTCTACATCATTTAGTAATTATAGTGTGAAATAGAGTGGAAATTGAATATGGACTTTCTCGTGGATAATGGGATAAAAAATAATTATGGTTTAATCATATATTTCTAGAAATATAGGTTTATTTGAATTGATTAATGTCTTATTATTTTAGTGTTGTTGTTGTTGTTGTTGTTGTTGTTGTTGTTGTTGTTGTTTATTTAAGTAGCTCTAGGTTTTGTTTTTAGATCAAACTTTTGATTATTGAAGTACACATGGTTATTCCTTCTCTGGTTTTTTTCTGCTCATTTCTTTTTTCTGTTTTACATCTCTTTCCTTGGCCCAATTCTTTGTATACATCTATACAATATCTATTGGATATGATTAGCTTTCCTAAAACTTATTTTTACATTAACACACATTCAAACTCGATATCTCATATTTAAGCAATCGTATATAACCTCTTTTAATTTACTTATACCTATTTGCCATTTTAAGCCAAAGTACATTTTCGTTAGTCGTTTTCTTTTACCACCACTTTTTTGTTGTTCATTGTTCATAGAAGTTACAACAACCCACCCCTTTAAAACAGTAATCAAAATTAAGAAAATCTATTTAAGTCAGCCTTTCTTATACCCTGTCTAGTAAGACAAAGAAAATTCAATTATTGGTTTGCTGCTTCCACTTTTTTAATGTAATGCCTCTTTCCCTATTTCTCAAATTTTAGTCTCAAGCTTATCAATCTCTCACTCCCTCAAATTCTGTAATTCTTTCTCCTCCCCAAGGAAGTAAATATAATTAATTAATCATTCTGTCTTTTAAAATTATATAAACAATATCAATACTCACACTCATATATACAAATTACAATCAATATTTTGTTTTATTTTTTGAAAAAAATGTGTCTATTGAGTTACTATATATTTCTATAAACATTATTTAATAATCTGATAAAGAATTTTGATTAAAAAATCATGACCTCCTTTGAATTTGATATGATGTGTAGTTTATACTTAGGAAAATGCCGTCTCCCAAATATGACCAAGTATAGTTAAATTTGAAATATAGTAATGTCACCTGATATATATCCATTGTATCTATATCTATAGAAGGTCAATAATTACACACTTTTGAGTTCCTGAAAATCCCATTAAAGTACCATTGAAATTTATGAAGATAAATCAAAGTATTGAATATGCATAATATCAAATCAGGATGACTATCCCATTTTGGGATATTGAAATATTATTAAATTACTCTATTGCCCTTCTCCAACTCTAAAATTAAAATTCCTTTTTCCATCATTCTTCACCTTTCTCTCTCCTCCAACAGTTTCTGTATCTCGTTCTTCTTTTCCTTCGCTTCTTTTTCTTCAGTATTGCAAAAGAAGAACGATATACAGAAGCTGTTGAAGGTGTTGTAGGAGAGAGAAATGTGAGAAGGATGGAAAAAGGGAATTTAGAGTTGGAGAGGAGAGGGGAAATATATTAATTTAATAATATTTCAATATTCCAAATTGGGAAAGCCACCTTGATTCATTTTGATCATATTCAATACCTTGATTTATCTTTTATAGATTTTAATGATCTTTTAATGGGATTCTCCCTTTGAGTTCCGCCACATTCTAGCATATAGTTCTGGGGATATTTCTTCCCCAAAATTTGTTCTCACTTAATGTTAGTGTCAAGCCTTTTCTTTTGAAAATCAATGTATCTGCTTCTAACGATGGACGCAAAAAAAAAAAATGCATGTATAGAAAGTCATTAAAAAAGAAAAGTTAAAGATTATGACAAATCATGATGAGTTAAATTTTACCCTGTAAGTTATTGTCTGAAAGATGTAATTCTTGGAGCATGATCAAATTTCCAATACTTCTTGTTATTTGGCCAGTCAACTTGTTAACTCCCAAGTATATGATTTTCAGCTTTGCAAGCTTATTAATTTCTATGGGAATTTGTCCTGCAATATGGAAGCACAGAAAGAACATTTTTGTGAGGCTGCGGTATAAAAGTTATTATTAAAAGAAAATTGAAGAAGACATTAATTTTTTTTTGGAATGTGTTATTGTTGTCTCTTTATATATATATATATATATCCACATATTAGTGTACCTTGTAAGAGGTTGGGAGATAGAGATACACTCTAGTGAAGATATGTTATAAATGTTTTTTGAAAAAAATTAATATTTTAGTCTCTATATATAATTTGAACACAGTTATAATTTAATCCATAAATTTATTCATTGTAACTCGATCCCTATAATTTAAACCATTTTATAATTTAGTTCATATATTTTAAAAAATAAATCATATATTCAATAAAGTCAAATGACTAAATTACAAAGTAATTAAAACTGTATGAATTGATTGTAGCAAGTTAAAGTCTAAGAATTGAATTATAGTCGAAACAAAATTATAAAAACCAATAGATTAATTCTGTAGATATTTTTTGGAAATTCACACTAAATATCTTAAATTTGTTAAATTTTCAATTATTGATTTAAACTTGATATGAAAAATTGAAAAAGTAATGATTACACACGTGAGAGAGAGAGAGAGAGAGAATTTTGGAAATGATGTTTTAATATGGAGAATTGTAAAGACGTGCTTAAAATGAAATAAAATTAAATTTGTAGCTTAAAAAATATTTAATAATTTGAAATTTAAAAACTTAATGAAAGAATAATTGTTAAACAATAATCAGATGGACTAAATTTGTTCAGGCGATGATAACTTTATTATAGAAGAATACAATGTAAATTAAAATCTTACATTTAAAACTAAAGCCAACCCTTATACAAACTTTTATATTTAGGATCAAAGTAGTATTGACCCATGGAACCGAATAATTACATGAAAAGGAATGAGCTGTTTTTTTTTTGGTCGATGCTAGCTATCGAACTCGTGCCCTACGGTTTAAAGATCTGGCTTTAAACCACAAGGAGCCAAGGTAACCAAGCGGAATGAGCTGTTTTTTGTAATAAACAGAATTGGAGTAAAAGAATGTTGAAGAAGACATATAATTGAATTTTGAAATAGAATAAAAGTTTACACACACACACGCCCCTTGTAAGTGGTTGAGAGATAAAGAGAGGCGTTCATGTGAGGATATGTTAGAAATAGTTGGTGGTATGATTCCTGAAAGCTTGTTCACAGAAAGGCGTAAAATTTTGAGATATTGAAGCCTTCCAATATCAAAGGGAATCGACCCTTGTAGATAATTAGCACTCAAATCCAAAGTCTCCAACTTGTACAAATTGGATATCTATGAGGAATCTTACCTCCAAAGCTATTATTTGTAAGAACCAAGTGTTGAAGACTAAATAAGCTTCCAATCCTTGTTGGGATTTCTCCACTTAATGCATTAAAGCTCAAGTTCAGAATTTCTAACCTCTGCAACTTAAGTAACTGTCTTGGCAACCTACCATAAAAGTTGTTGTTGTTGAGGTCAAGTTTTACAAGGAAGGACAAATTACCAATCTGTGATGGTATGTTGCCGTTGAGACTCATCTTAGAAAGACTTAGTATTGTGACTCTCTCATGCTTAGAACATGTAATACCAGACCAATTGCAAAAGGATGATGAATTGGACCAGTTTTGCAAGTGGTTGTAAGGATCACTAAAAGAAGATTTGAAAGCAAGAAGGGCCAGTTCATCGGCTTGTAAAATTGGAGTCGCATAAACCTGGGCAAGCCATGAAGAACATGATGAAAAAGAAAAGAAAGATAAGGTTTCCCATGTTGGCAGGCATATGGCTTGTTACATTCGCGACTGAGGAGAAGATTAATGAAGCTTCAATATCATTGGTGTATTCAAACCAAAATTATTAAATAAGAAATAGGAAGATAAATTGATTAGAAAAACCAGGAAGGCATTGTTTGTGATGTGAGTCGCATCATATCCATCGTGGAAATGGGTCCGCGCGCTTAACAAAACCCTTGTTTTGTTAGTAAATTATACAGATAGATTATAATTAGTTTGTCAGTTAATGAAATAAAAATTCTTTGGCATCTTTTTCCACATTTTAGGGGCCTGATATATTCCTCGCACCAATTAGTATTGAAATCAAAATATCCAAAATATTTTTTATTCCCGGGTTTTGTAACGAAATGTTATTAACAGTGTTAAAAATTAAGCTAAGATTATATTAGTTTTTGAAGATAAAGAAGAGATCCTTGTAATTTTAAAACATTTTTTAAAGAGAAAGGGAGATATATGGGAAAAAAGTTGATATATATATATATATATATGATGCAGCACGCACAGCAAGCCCACAGTCCACCGAAAAACAGGGAGACACCGAAAGAAGCAGCCATTGTTGAAAATAGAGGAGGATCAACTATTGTTGAAAATCATGTGAATGCAAGCAGTCTCTTTTCCATTTTTGTTGGCCATCCATTGCTATAAATAAAAGGCCATTACATTGTATTGGGCAGAGTTGAGTTGAGAGTTTTTAGTGAGTTTTAGAGTTCAGGAGTGAGCTCAGTCAGTTCCTGTACTATTTTGGTATCAGAGCCTGGTTCCAGAGAGAGGGAGCCACCTGAAAAACGTCCGGGGAAGCATAGTTGCAGAGGGAGGGCCACTACCAGTCCTGACACTCATACTTCCAGACCTTTTTCAGCCAAACGGACTGCGCCATTGCGCTTAGGAGGCCGGAAAACCTTGGAATAGAGCTTTTCCCTTAAGAAAAGGACTCTCCACGCCCTCCACGCGCCTTGCTGGAATTTGGAACGCGTCGCCAGAATCCTGCACGCCGTCACCGGAAAAGCTGGAGGTTGAAGACGACCACGTCAGCTGCCACGTCATATGTCATGTCACCAAACCTGACCAGTCAACGACACGTCACCACACTCAGACTATGACACGTGTCACAGCCTGGCACGTCACCTGTCCCAGTCAGCAAAACTTTCGGTAATTACATTTTTGGCAAAAATTTGCCAAAATTACATTTTCAAAAATAACAAATTGGCCCAGTAATTTTTGAAAATTACAGTTTTGCCCCATAATTTTGCAAAAAATACAGTTTGCCCCTGAAAATTTATAATTCCAGTTTGGTCCCCTTAAATTCTATAATTCCCGTTTGGTCCCTGAAATTCCATAATTCCAGTTTAGTTCCATGAAATTCCATAATTTCAGTTTGGTCCTAGAAAATTGCATTTTTGGACCCATGAAATAAAAAATTCTATTTTGGTCCCAGAAATTTCAATTTGAACCAAAACTTCCCAGAAATTGCAATTTTGCCCCTGATACCTCCAGAAGCTACAAATTGCCCCTGAACTTCCCAATTTTGCCTAGAATTTTCCAAAAAGTTCTATTTTACTCAGAAACTTTCAGGAATTGCTGTTTTGGAACATAAATTTCCAGAAATTGTAATTTGACCCCAAAATTTTCCAGAAATTGTAATTTGACCCCAAAAATTTCCAGAAATTGCAATTTGACCCCAAAACTTCCCAGAAATTTCAATTTTGCCCCTGATACCTCCAGAAGCTACAAATTGCCCCTGAACTTCCCAATTTTGCCTAGAATTTTCCAAAAAGTTCTAATTTCGCCCTTGAAACTTCCAGAAACTACAATCTGTCCCTAAACTTTCCAATTTTACCCCTGAACCTTCCAAAATTTCATTTTGCCCTAAACTTACAGTTTATACCTCAGAATGCCTCCAAGACGCAGATCAGTGCACGAAGTAGAGATAGATGAATTAAGACGATGACTTCAACAGTTGGAAGCAACTATAGGCTGCAACAAGCTATGCTTGATGAACACAGAGAAACCCCTGAATATGAGGCAGGCAGCATCAGTTCGTCATCAAATGAGAGCCACCGCGCACAGAGACATGGATTCCACCACAATGACATAAAAGTGGACATCCCCAAATTTGAAGGACAGCTTCAGCTAGACGAATTTGTGGATTGGCTTCACACTGTTGAACGGGTATTTGAGTACAAAGAGATTTCAGACAAACAGAAAGTCAAGATTGTTGCCCTCAAACTCAAGAAGCATGCCTCGATATGGTGGGAAAACCTTAAGCGGAAGCGGGCACAAGAAGGAAAGTCTAAGATTGTGACCTGGGAGAAAATGAAGCGCCAGCTCACCAGGAAATTTATGCCAGAACATTACCATCAGGACATTTTCATCGAATTGCAGAATTTTCAGCAGAAATCATTGTCCATCGAAGAATACACCAGGGAATTTGAGAAACTTATGATTAAATGCGACATCCAGGAGAAAGAGGAGCAGACGATAGCTCGTTATCTTGTTGGCTTGAATGCTGACATAAGCCGCCCAGTCCAACTTCAGCAGTATTGGACTTTGGATGATGTGATCAAACTAGCAATTTGAGCTGAGAAGCAGGTCCCTAAGAGGTCTCCTTTCCAACCTTCTTCCTCTAAAAGTTATACTGAGCGCCGTAAGGCAGAATTTCAGCAAACCAACCGCCCAGGCAAGCCACAGCCGAGCAATATGCGCCAACCATTCACAAGCAAGGAGTCTAACTCTAAGATGGTCAAATGTTTCAAATGTCAGGGGCTCGGTCATATTGCAGTAGATTGTCCTAACTGGAGGGTTGTCACCATTAGGGAAGGGCAAGCATATGAAGTACCTGATGAAGATGAAGAGGAGGCCGTATCATATGAAGCTGAACCGGTTTATGATGAGGAGGTTACACCAGCCGATCAAAGAGAGACTTTGGTGATTAGGCGAAACCTACACACAGCCGTAGTCAAAGAAGAACCATGGTTACGCCGCAACATCTTCCACACCAGATGCACTGCCCAGGGCAAGGTTTGTAATATAATCATTGACAGCGGGAGCTGTGAAAATGTAGTATCTGACTACATGGTGCAGAAATTGAAGATACCAACACATGAACATCCGCACCCTTACAAGCTTCATTGGCTTAACACTGAAAGCGAGGTAAGCGTTACTAAACAGTGTCTTGTTTCTTTCTCTATTGGAAACAGGTACCGTGATAAGGTTTTGTGCGATGTTGTACCCATGGATGCATGCCACCTTCTTCTAGGAAGGCCTTGGCAATACGACCGATATGCTCAACATGATGGACATGCAAACACATATTCCTTCACCAAGGATGGTGTCAAGATCAAGTTAGCACCCCTTCCACCTAGTGAACTTAGCAAAGCTCTGATGGAAACTAAGCCGTTGGTAACTTTGATGATAAAGCAAGAACTCAAGAAGATAAAGCCTGAAGCCCAGCTGATGAGTATCATTCTTGTACTCGAGACGAATGGCGAATATACCATTCCGCCAGAAGTTATGCCCTTGTTAGTTGAATTTTCAGATGTGACAGCCGACGAGTTACCAACCGGGTTGCCACCCATTCGAGATATATAGCACGCCATAGACTTCATTCCAGGAGCAGTTATTCCTAATAAGCCTGCTTACAGAATGAGTCCTCAAGAGCATGCTGAGGTTCAACGACAAGTTGAAGAAATACTAAAGAAAGGATTGGTTCGAGAAAGTGTTAGCCCGTGTGCTGTGCCTGTATTGCTAGTACCTAAGAAAGATGGGAGTTGGAGGATGTGCGTCGATTGCCAAGTTGTTAACAAGATTACTATCAAGTATCAGTTTCTAATACCGCGGCTTGATGACATGTTAGATCAATTGTATGGTGCTACTATCTTTTCTAAGATTGACCTCCGTAGTGGCTACCATCAAATTCGAATTCGGCCAGGAGATGAATGGAAGACAGCCTTCAAGACAAGAGATGGCTTGTATGAGTGGAATGTTATGTCTTTTTGGTTAAGCAATGCTCCTAGCACATTCATGTGTCTGATGAACCAGGTATTGCGACCCTTCATTGGCAAATTCGTTGTTGTTTACTTTGACGACATTCTTATTTACAACAAGAATCAGGAGGAGCACATTGATCATTTACGACAAGTCTTGCAAACCTTGCGAGAACAAAAGTTGTTTGCCAATCTCAAGAAATATACCTTTCTCACTAAAGAAGTTATTTTCTTGGGATATATTATCACACCAAAAGGCATTTGTGTTGATCCAAGCAAAGTTGAAGCCATCAACAACTGGCCAACAAGAAGTCCGAAGTTTCCACGGATTAGCTTCTTTTTACAGGAGGTTCATCCGTAATTTTAGTACTATTGTTGCACCCCTTACAGATTACACCAAGGGAGACAAATTCCAGTGGACGGAGCAAGCTCAAAGGAGTTTTGATGAACTGAAGAAGCGATTAACCGAAGCTCCAGTATTAGCACTTCCAAATTTTGACTAGCTGTTTGAAGTTAGATGTGACGCTTCCAACACTGGGATTGGTGCTGTCTTAAGTCAGGAAGGCCATCCCATTGCCTTTTTTAGTTAAAAGCTCAATGACTCTAAGCTCAAGTATTCTACTTATGACAAGGAGTTCTATGCAGTAGTCCGAGCTTTGCAACATTGGAGTCATTATCTTCTGAACAAAGAATTCATACTCTTTTCAGATCATGAAGCTCTGAAGTACTTGAATTCTTAGCAAAAGATTAACCGTAGACACGCCCGTTGGAGCGAGATCTTGTAGTCTTATCCATTCCTCATTAAGTATAAGGCTAGAATCTTGAACTCCGTGGCTGATGATCTTAACCATCGGCATGCGTTGCTCACAACGATGCAAGCCAAAGTTATTGGTTTTGCTATTATCAAGGAGATGTATCATGACGACCCTGATTTCCATCAAATTTGGGAAGCTACTTCCAATCAATCCTTCTGTCTGTATTATCGACATGATGGGTTTCTATTCCAAGAAAAAGCCCTATGTATTCCTCAAAGTTCCTTAAGAGAAACTATTATTTGGAAAGCTGATGATGGAGGGTTAGCTGGACATTTCGGCAGGGACAAGATGGTTGCTCTTGTCAAAGAGAATTTTTACTGGCCTAGACTCGAACGGGATCTCAACCGACACGTCCAGCAATGTAAAACTTGCCATACGACTAAAGCCACTAGCCAAAATACAGGGTTATATATGCCATTACCAGTCCCTAAAGCACCATGGGAAGATGTGAGCATGGACTTTGTTCTAGGCTTACCAAGAACACAAAGGAGGAAGGATTCCATTATGGTAGTTGTGGACCGATTTTTGAAGATGGCCCATTTCATTCCATGCCAGAAGACCAACGATGCAGTCGAAGTTACAGATTTGTATTTCAAAGAGATTGTTCGTCTTCATGGTATTCCCAAAACCATCACTTCTAATTGTGATGTTAAATTTCTTAGCCATTTTTGTAGGACACTATGAAAAAAAAATGGGAACCAAGCTCCAATTTAGTAGTTCCAGTCATCCTCAAACAGATGGGCAAACTAAAGCCATTAACAGAATTCTTGGCAACCTTCTTCGTAGTTTTATAGGAAAGAATTTGAAGCAGTGGGATCTTATACTTGCACAAGTAAAATTTGCCTATAATAATTCTGTCAACCAAGCAACTGGGAAATGCCCATTCGAAGTTGTGTACGGCGCCCGACCTTTTCAGCCCTCAGACTTGATACCTTCGTCTGATAAGCAGTACTATAGCTCGGATGCAGATCAACGGGCCAGGGACATTAAAAGGCTGCATGAACAAGTTCGCGAAAGGATCCAGAAACAAAATTCCAGACTCAAGATGCAACGGGATAAGCATCGAAGGCAGCAGAAATTTAACGTGGGAGATCTGATTTGGATACATCTGAGGAAGGAGCGCTTTCCAAAACAACCGAACGTTAAGTTGTCTCCTCATGCTGATAGACCATTCAAGATTGTGCAAAGGATCAACAATAATGCATACAAGGTCGAGCTGCCAGGAGCTTATGGTGTATCTGCCACCTTCAATGTTGCTAATTTATCACCATATCTTAATGATGAAGGCGAAGTTGACTTGAGGGCGAGTCCTATCCAACCCGAGGAGAATGATGCAGCATGCATAGCAAGCCCACAGTCCATCGAAAAACAGGGAGGCACCGAAAGAAGCAGTCATTGTTGAAAACAAAGGAGGAGCAGCCATTATTGAAAATCGTGTGAATGCAAGCAGTCCCTTTTCCATTTTTGTTGGCCATCCATTGCTATAAATAGGAGACCATTACATTATATTGGGCAGAGTTGAGTTGAGAGTTTTCAGTGAGTTTTAGAGTTCAGGAGTGGGCTCAGTCGGTTCCTATACCAATATATATATATATATATATATAATCCCTTAAGATGTTAATCTTCACTTTTCAGAGAGTAAAACACAGCAATTCTGCTGCAATCCACGTGTTTTTCAGCAATTTTGAGCGTCAACTTATTTTAAATTGATTTTGCATCGTATGTACATATACACAGCATGAAAGAAGAGTTATGCTTCGTAAAGTGTAAAAATGTTAACTTTGTAGAGATCCCGAACAAGGTGATATATATATATATTGGATGCGTGATGGCTTGGTCGTGGTGACATGTGGTAAATAATTTCTTGAAGGTGGGCGGGTGGCATCAGCGAGAGAGATTGGGCTCAGATATGCAGCCCTTTCATAATGTATCAACTCCTACGCTGTCACCATACTAATTAATAATTAGGTGGTTGTAGTTATATATAGTCCTTCTCATTGAAGAGTTCAACAAAGTGGAATTCAAAATTTAAAATTCTTTAAATTAATTTAACTGTCAAGTTTCAACTTGGATGGGAAACTTCCTCGCACTTTCGTATTTGAATCCTTCAAGTGTCTCTATCATATTTCTCCAAGTAATTATAAACCTTGGATTATTGAGACAAATTTATCAGAGACCTTGTTATTCCGACTAAGTTTTTAAGACCCTCAGTGTCTGAAAAGTACATGCAGAAATTGAAACAATCGTTTTAGGAAGAATATATACATCTAATTCTTTTCAGCTTATACTAATGTTTGGAATCGAAAGACCATGAATGAAATGGAGGAAAACATTTTTATTAACTTTAGTTTAAAATTTAAAGTTTTAAAATATTGATAAAAGGACAAAGGTAATTATTAAGTAACTCGATATTAAAATTATGAAATCTGACGCTAATATACACGCACCATTCTTTTCCGTCAAATACTACAATGCAGCAAACTAGCACTCTCTGTTTCAAATTTCCCTATGAGAGACAGGAACATGGTCACAGAGATGTGATAAGAGCCAAGAGGGATCAAAGAGAGTATTAAAGAAGTCAATTAATTTATATTAAGTAATCCATTTTTAATTTTTTAATCTATTAAAAAATTAATTGGCTCTTACTTTAAAAATTTGAAATAATAATTGATATAATAAAAGAGTATTGGGAGTCATATTAACGTGTACAAGTCTTGTAGAACGGTCAGGCTAATTTCTTTAGTGTAACGAATCAACGTATAATTCTCATATCAAAGGCATATCCACATTTAAGGCAATCATTTCTAAAACATTATTGAAGTACCGCAAGAATTTTATTGCTGAGAAGTACTACAAGAATACTTTGATGGGATGATTGAAGTTGCAGATTTAGTAATGAAATTTTTTTAAAAAAAAAGTATCTGACATCATACTGTTTACTTTGATGCAAAAATATACATAAATCTGTATAAATTGAGTAAAAATGACAACCCTATTAACCCATGTGAACCTCCTTTAATTTTTAATTCGGTGGACCCTACATTATTTATCAGATGTCCTCTAATGTTATCTCATCCCTACATTGTCCAATCACAATCCACTAACTCATTTTAATTTTATCCCATCGGTCATTCATTATCTCTCTCGTTATTCTTTTAAATGATTAATAAAACAAAAATTCCTTGCTCTCTACCTCCCTACCCCCTCCCTCCCCCCTCTGGCTTCTGGAATCATCCTTTCCTCCCCTCCCCTATCCTTCTCTCTCCTGTCAATCGTTTTAGAGCTTAGACTCAAGGGGGTGTGTGTACGTGTGTGTACGTATTCAAAGAAAAATAATCAATTTGCTATTTTCCTTTCATCTTCGAAAACAATGGAAAACGGATCCTTTGGATTGTTGTTGTTCTCTTTACTAAAGGTTTGGTTTTTGATGGTGAAAGGTTTAAGTGGAGGCAGAGGAGAGAAGTGGACGTTGCGGTGGTGAGGCCTACCAAGAGCTTCCAAAAATTTACATGTAAATGGATGAAACTTCATTAGATGATACTTTCACTGTAAATGGACAATAGCGTGGGGGCTCACTTAAACGGACGTAAATACAAGTTAGACGGTGTTGTTATTTTTACACAACTTGTATAAATTCATATATATTTTTGTAGCCAAATAAATATTACGATCCTATATGCTCCTAAAACAAAGTTCACCGATAAATTTGCACTTTCATTGTAAAGATACAAAGTGGATGGATTCGAACTAACTCGACCTTGCATATAAGATATGCATAAAAAAGAAAAGCATTACACAGAGCTATAAGCAGTCTCATTCTTGCACACAAGCTACACACACACCGAGGTTAAAGTGATAGATCATAAGCTAATTGGCAGGGCGCTTGGGTGGTATGTATTGTGGCTCCTTTGGGAGAGGTCTACACTCTCTGTTTTGTGACTCGGCGAGAGGGATTGAGATCAGAAACACAACAGCAATTTTGAAAAGCACGGCTAATAAAATCAGCTTGGAAACCATGTTACCTTGGGCTCTCATCTTATTGGTGTCCGTAGTAGAGAGCAAAAGTGCGAGTGCTGGCATTTTATAATGTCACAGTTCCTGTATATGTTGATTTGATGTCATTATAATAAGTACGAACAACCCTTAGTACAAGGTTAGTAGACACTTTTTCATAGGAGATTAATGAAAATAAATGCTTTACTTTAAAATGTTTATATTTATAATTTTTCTCTTAATTAATTTATATGATTTTATAAATTGATATATAATATAAAAATATGACTCATAAGTAAAGTATTAGTTTAATTTCTTTAACTTCATAAAAAAAAGTTAAATAACTCTTATATTAAAGATAATGAGTACGGATAGTTTCTATGTGTCATTATTAGAGTAGGTGATTGGTAGTTAACGGTCCTTTCATTGAAGAGTTCAAGAAATTATAAACATGTGGAATTCAAAACTTTGAAATTCTTTTAATGAATTCATTGGTCAAGTTCCAACTTGGTTGGGAAACTTCCTACACTTGCGCATTTGAATCCTCCAAGTGCATATATCGATCATATTTAATTTGTCCATGTTATGTTAGAAACCTTGGATTTCAGACACAATTTTATTAGGGTCTCGAGTTCCACTAATGTATTTGGGTTTGGCAACCCATAAAAAAGCAATTTGGTAAAGTATGATTTTATCACAAACTTGCCGAACACCATAGATTCCAGAATCATTTTTACCATGGAAACCGTTAGGGATGAGCAAATTAACCCGGACCCGTGTGACCCACCCGTACCCATTTTAAAAAACCCGGTTAGGCCCGCCCATTTTGGACCCGTGATGGGCGGGTCCAAAAAATGGCGGGGTGGCCCTTTCACGGGGCGGGGCACGGGTTCACCCACGGGGTGCCCCGTGCCCGCCCGTGAAAGGGCCTCTTATATTTAAAAAAATGTCCTCTATTTCTCTCACGCTCACTCACTCTCAGCTTCGTCACTGCCTCATTTCTCTCACCCTCGCTGAGTTGTTGTCTCTCAGCCTTCAATGTCTCATTTCTATTTTCTCTCACTCTCTCAGTCTCAGTACCCTAACCTCGTCGCCGACTCGCCGTGACCACTAACCCCGTCTCCGCCACCTCCCTCTTAGGACTCTGTCTCCGTCGCATGCGGTCTCTATGTCTCTCCGTCGCGCTCTGTCTCTATGTCGCCTTGTCAACTCCAAGGCTCGATCGCTCGAGCTCGACTCCATCTACAAGATCCAGTCCCCGACGTGCGACAACCAACTCGAATCCAGTCCACCTACAAGATCGAGCTCCATTCGTAGTTTTTCCAGCCGTCGCACTGAATTTTTTGCTCACAGCCTTGCAGTTTTTCCAGCCGGTAGCGTCTAAGACCTACACGAATAAGGATCCAATTCTCCAGCCAGAAGCGTCGCAGGTTTTCAATCGATGTCCTTAGCTTTTAATTCTAGATCTTTGAAATTGTGAAATTGTTGATCCTAGATCGTTGAAATTGTGAAATTGATGAAAATCAGTGTCGATTGAAATGGTCCTTGAATGCTTACTGTGAAATCGTCCAAAGCTATTGTTCTCTGTGCTTGAAATATTTCTTCTATGCTGCAAGTCTGTGAGTGTCAAGAAAGGGGAAGGGGGGAGGGTATGTTGGTACGGGCAACCCGTAACCCGCACCAACCGGTAGTGCGGGCCAAAACGGGTTTGGCCACTGGTACGGGCTGGCCCGTACCCGTGGAAACATAAACGGGCGGGTGGCGGGTTACCCCACGGGGTAGCCCCGCCCGCCCGTTGCTCACCCCTAGAAACCGTGGTATTTCATAAGCCATCACTTTTTCAACTTTTCAAAAGTTATTCTTTAAAATATATTCTTTAAGTGCTTATTTTGGAAATCTAAAAAAAAACCATTTAAAAATGTATTTTCACGCAAGGCATGATAAAATTTCTCTCACGCACTCATTAAAATTTCATAGAATTAATTTTCACCACTTTTCTCCCTAATTTATTCTGTAGATGCTAATTCAAAAACACATCCTTATATCTCTAACAAAAGGGAAAATACAATTGCTAGTACAATATGACATTTTGTGTACATACTACCTTGTAACCTAAATATAGGAATAAGATAAGAGGTTTGATTTGGTCATAAGTAATGGGCTCACTTGGCAACATGGTGGAGAATTATTTTTACCGTTTACGAAGTAAATGTGTGAAGAAAATTATCTAATTTTACGAAAAAATACTATTGAAAACACATTTGACTTTTTAAACGTTTTGCCAAATAAGCCATTATATGTGTATTATCATCACACATAATATATATATATATATATTATCATCTAACACGTTAGTTGTCAATAACCATTTTCCAAGTCTTCACGTAATAATCTATCATGTTTGGAAAACATGAAAAGAAATGCCTCTTTCTATTGCATTGGGAATATATTTCATAGGAAGGTCAAGTAAGTTAGCTAATTTGGGTAGATAAAAAAAGTTAAATAAATTATTTAATCATAACATATATTATATGATCTCTCTGAAATACTTGTGTATCATTACATTATATATCATTTCGAAGTCAAGTAAATTAGTTTGAAGAAAAATGAATAATATAAGTACTTTAAAGCATTTTTATTTAGCTTCCTTAATATCCTCAAATTAATTAATGGGTCTTATATTAAATAGTTTAATACAGTTAATCATGTTTAGTTCAAGTTGTATCAGTAAAATTAAGAAAATTAATTAAATTAATAATTATTTTTTAAAAATCTCTGTTAATCATTTATATTGAAAATTTTCCTTATTGATTATACACATTAATATTTGCAACTTGATAAGATACGTTAGTTGTCAATGGAGTTCAAAAGAAAAATTAGTGTGAATAATTTGTTATATATACATAAAAGACACATGAATTGTATTGATTAGAAATCAGCATTTGAGTGTTGGAATTTTAAATGAGATTTCAACATTTAATTTGTTATGGTTCACATTGTTTTTTTCAATGGAAAACACTGCAACGAAATCACTTTGCAGAAAGTAGATCTATATAAATCATTTCACGGAGGTTTGACTGTGTGCAGTTGAGCCAAGGAACTCAACAACCGCCCAAAACAATTTTTTCTTTAAAAAGCATTTTTTTTTCTTTTACACAACAACGCTTTGGACGAAATGTTTCTAACATGAGGGTACATGTTTTAAAAAAAAAAATTCAAGCGCTGATCTTAAGAAATAAGCCAGTGCAACTTTGTTTAATTTTTTCAAAGTTGGTTTCGACGTGAAATTGTGTGTTTTTTTAATTTTTATCATAATCATTAAATATTAAATATCAATGAGGGCCTGGCACTGAATTTCTAAAACAGCAATAATTTTATCACCGAGGGAGTATGTATGCACATGACGCACTGCTTGATTTGTATGTATATTGGTGTAGAGAGCAGGCACATGGGTGTCCTAGCCTTTTACAATGTCACATTTCCTGTGTTTGGTTCTTTTCATAAAAAAAATTATCAAATTAACTGTTGATTAATATTAGTTAAAAGTAATAAATATAAATTATTAAATAAGCACAAGTTGTAGCTTATACAAAATATTATCCAATGGGGTGATTATTGCTTATCATAAGTAGAGGAAGGAGTAATTTAGTGTAATTGTAGTTATCGTATGTTATTTTATTGAAGAGTTCAACAAAGAGGAATTCAAAATTTCAAATTCTTTTTTTTATTAATCAGCTCTGTAGTGATCAAGTTGCAACTTAATTGGATGCGAAACTTCCTTACACTTTCTCATTTGAATTAATCCTCCAAATGTATCATATTTGTACAGTTAAGTTACGACAAACCCTGGATTTGACAAACAATTTTTTATTACTCTATTAATTTTAAAAATCATGCTGTAGTTGAAATAACCATCACTGTATGTATGTCTCTAGGGGATCGTCTGTTTTGTGTGTGTGTGTGTAGTGAAAGGGAAAGTACGCAGAGCTGCAACAAGGCATCGTGCTATATATGTATATATTGTTGGATTCATGGAAGACCAACGATCACGATTAGATCTCAAAAAATGATTAAATTGATATGAAATCTTAAGGGATCTATTCATGATTAATTGGGGATGAAGAGATGAGTTTATTCCGATTTGCCCTAACTTGTTTTAAATAGTTAACGTAGGTAAGCTATCTAAAACTTTAATTCCCATATTTTAGAAAATAAAACTATACATTTCATAGGGTTTAGGAACTAAATTTTTAAATAGTTAAAAATTTAGAAACTCAATTGCACTAAGTTAAAGTGTAAGGGTTGAGTTAAAACCGAATTAAAATTATAGGGATTAAAATATTATTATTTTTTCATTACCATATTGCATGATCGAGGAGTGACCCATAGAGTAACAATAACTAAGAAGGTTAAAGTTGTTGCAAGTACAGCAAAGTATATTTAAAATGTTGTCAACTGGAATAGATATATTTTATGGGAAACGATCTTCTAGAAATGACCATGATGTTAAATAATGAACATGTCATCCAGTTACATCACGAAATTGGATATTCCATATATACTTTGAATGATGATTCAAAATCAAAGTTGATATCTTTAAATAATTTCAATGAAGACTATTTATCTTGATTGAAGCAATCAAGGAACTAATACAAAAACTAGAGGTTCTTTTCATGGAAAAAGTCCGTGGAGGTTGTAACAATGTGATTGACACAACAAATCATCAACTCCAGATCGACCTACAACTATATCTTCCAATTTGCAAAATCTGAGAATCGACAAATTCTTCCAAGGATGATTCATGGTCTAAGCTCATATTCATAAAGCACTTGATTCAATTTGTAAACTGTTGCATCAATTTAAAGATTTCAAGACTGAGCTGGGAATACAACATTAATGTTGCATACTTAGGGGAGTGTTTTGTTGGTCATGTGGTCTAACTGGGTTCAATCACATTAATCTTGACCAGATAAATCCTCCAAATTAAAATGAAATATGTATAGGATACGAGATATTTTTAAAATATACATTTATGGTAATGGAAACTCACATAAAGGATTGTAGGATGTGCATAGTGGAATCATACGAGTCCTTAGCTAACATGTTGGCATTTTTAGAATAGAATCAGAGACACCAAAGACAATGGATGATTCAAAGATGGAGGAATTTGAAAATCGATATTGTGAATTCGAATATTTTGGCTTCGACAATATGTGTTTGGCATTTATTCACCAAAGAGTGATGGGTATCCAAGGTGATCATAGTATCAAGTTGAAGCAAGTGGATGAGATGGAGTCTTAAGTTAGGATAATGGTAGTAATGCGGGTCAAACCAACACTGCACAGGTTGGTAGGTTGGGCAAGATGGGCTCAAAAAATGCCAACATGAGTCCATCAAGTTTTGACAGGCTGGTAGGTTGGACCTGCGGGTCAAACTCGCATTACCACCTTTAAGTTAGCACCTTAAAAGAACAACTTATGGATTCTGAGGCAAAAAGTAGGTAGGAAAGAGAAGAAATAGAAAGAAGAAAAGAGAAGGAAGGAAAAAGGTGAGAAAAAGAAAAGAGGAAAAATTATTAAAGAGAAAATCTAAGTTTCAAACTAAGTTTTGTAACTAAAATAGATTTTCAAAAAATTTTCTGTACTTGAAAAAAACTTAAATTTTATTATCAAACTAGGTTATGGGAATAGTTTTCAAACAAGTCCCAGTGAGTGACTCGAGCAACCTGGCCAGTCTGAAGGCTTTTGAAGTTTGCTTATAGTATTGAGACGTGTAACTCTGAGGTCATCCAATTAGTGCGAACTTTGATTTGGTATGAGTTTTGATCATACTTAACCAATTGAACTTCTAAGGGACATAACAGAGATTATCATCTTCACTAAATCTTATATTTATCTTGGATTTCTAATATTTGTAATAATCACTGTTCAGGCACTTTCACTGGTGGAGATGAACCTGATGAATTGGAATTTGAGTAGCCATCGGAGCAGGACATTGCAGCTGGAATAATTCCAAACAGCACCAACACTACAAATTGAAATGAAACTATGAGAAGACTTTGCTGCACCGGAATTAATTCCCACGCAATAACTATGAATTATATAGAAACAGACAAATTAAACGAACGCAGTTCCGTTTGTAAGTACTGGCCTGGGTTTTCCAATAGACACAACCTGTGAACAATTATTTAAAACATAATAATCATGCACTGACGACTGTAAAAAGGAAAGAAAAAGAATTATCATTTGCCGCATTTGTTAGCCTAAATTACAGCAGGCTTTTGACCCAAAAAAAATTGATAGAAAATTTAATCGCAAACACTTCAAAAACTGCACCAAAGTTTTATCCTGTTTCTCAGGCTGAACATTAACTTGCTGATGATGAAAATAACCAATAAACCACAGCACAGAGACATGCCCAGGCGTTCATTTGGTGTTGCAAAATAACAGCACTCTCTCTCTCTCTCACACGCGGGCACATTCATGAAGGGTCTCTTTCGGTTGATGATCTTTGCTGGGAAACCCATTAATTCCAAATCACACGCAGCCAAACAGTGTCGCTGGGCGTGTTTTAAGTAAGAAGCCTCTTCCTCCCTCGGTCCAGTAACTCCCATGAACATGCATGAATAATGAATTTACAGTTACGTTTCACAGAGCGGAGAGGCGAAAAGGAAAAAGGTGATGGTTCAAGCGGCTAGGCTTACCGGGCGTAGCAAGCCGGAAAGGCAGCAGCCTGTGATCCTTCCACTGTGAGGAGCCAGAGGTTGTCGCTGCTCTATGAAACCAGCCTCACGCTTTGCCCTCTTGGGACCCACAGCTCAGCTCTCCACTTGGAACGAACAGACCAACTAGTTGCATCTTCCAGCCCAACCAGACGATGCCAGAGCCGTGTTCCATCACCTTAATGCCCCCACTCGGGTTATAAGCTAGCGTTCGCCAGCTCGGCGTGCTATAAGTTGCGTTACATATTTATATAGTATAGTTTCTTTTTTATCCTATCCGATGTGGGACTACTCTACCAGCAATTTACCAAAATTACAAGTTTTGCAATGAATATTCTGATTTTTTTAGTCCCTTTAGAGAGCACGATCCTACTTGTTAGTTCCTGGAAATCAGTGAAAATAAATTGTTACTAGGACCATAAAATCTGCAAATTATTGTCTCTGGTTGGGGGAATCGCTGTGCTGTGCACATTGTGTTTGCTCCAGTTTTTTTTGGGCGTAACAACGCAAGTGAATTCGGTGCTTCAAAAACTACACCCCCACTCGCTGCTTACGCCTCTTTATTTATTTTTCTTAATATAACCTGAAACAATACATTCCTTCAAAAACAATACATTTCCAGGTATTTTATGGATTCAAGATGGTTTTATAGATTTCGAGATGGTTTTAATGAATTTCAAGATGATTTTGTCTCGGTTTACATGCATCGTTTGGGAAACTGTGTTTCCAAACAAGCACAATATCTTGGGTCTCTTTTACTTTCAAAGCTGTACTCGATTGTTATTTAATTTCATTGCACCAAAAGTTCCGATCGTTATTCTTCTAGAATTCGACTCGATAGGCGGAAATTATGGGTGAAATTAGATAATATAGATTAAGGGAACATCACGAGTCGGTCATTCAGCAGAAATGCATCGTTCACCAACTGCTTCCTAGCAAAACTTTTTTGAGTTTGCTTGTTTTCAGCAGTAAAAGTGTAAAATGTAAAATTCTTATCACTATATTGTCATTAAAAAAACAGAAAAAAGTCATTATATTTTAGAGGCTTGTAATGCATTTCCATGCAAGCCGAGACAAAACTTCACTCATATATTTACCTCGAAATCTGCAAATTATTTTCCTAACGGATTCCAAACAAGCACTAAGTCGTTTTCAACCGAAAGTCATTTTTACAACTTTTATCGAAATAATTTTTCATTTTTCAAAATATGTTATAGACAAAAGTCATTTTCCAAAAATCATTCTCACCAAAAAGTTATTCTCCTAATACTTATCTAAATGACCCCGCCGTCTTCTTATTCACCGTTAGAGCCGGTATCTTGGCTCTTCATTCATCTGGGGAAGACTGGTACATTTTGGGATGACTTCCGATACTCCAGTTTAATAGCCGTATTTCTAGACTTGCTTTCATATTCTGTGTGGTGCTGCGGGATGTTTAGAATTTCTGACGTTCACCATCCTATTCGACCCTGTATAAGTTTGAGATTGCTCCTGGACTTCCCAATTCTGACAATTTTGTGATGTTCAATTCGAAATTGTAATGAATAATGGTTTTACTCGGTTTTTTAAAATAGTAATCTTAAACTGTCTTGTGTTTTTTCACTTGTGAAGCTGAGGAAAAATCATGGCAGATTTCATTTTTCTTTTTGCCATTTTCAAAGTTTTGATATAAACGATCTCAACTAAGTACACGAATTTAAACAGGCACATTTTTTTCATTCTACTATATGCATGATAAGCGATAACTGCAACATTTGAATCAGCTTCTTGTGGCTCAGATGGATTGATTCCGCTGATCGTTTCAATGATCAGTTGGATGCATTTTGTAAACCTGGTGAAAATGAACTTTTTAATCATGTCTGACTTACGCTATCAGGCGAAATATTTAGCCCCTTGCTTCATCTCAGCCCATGTTGGCCAGGACATGAAAAATATATAAAAAGGGTCGTACATGTATTTGATGCAAAATGAAAAGGAGGAATATGGAGAATGCCTTTGCTCTTCAATCACTAAGGTCAATTGATTGAGGCTTAGACAGTTCCGTAGTTGCAAGTTTTCCCAAGTCCAAGACTCCCAAGTTTCTCCGCAATGTTCAGTCCAGCTTGAGTACAATAATCGTTGGGGGTGATGCAAGGGAAGAGCATTGGCTCTTCGTTGTTTTCTGAATGTTGCGTTTTCTGGCGTTTGTAGTGCTGGCTTTATTTTTTTTTTTCCTGTTTTGCAAAGATGCTAACAGTACTGATGGCTAGTCAGAATGGTGCTCCGATAAACTAGATGCAATTCTATTGCTTTGGTGACATGAAGTTGAATTATTTTGCACTGATTTGTTTTGTTTGGTTTGGTTTTTTTTTTTTGGGGGGTGGGGAGATAGGAAGGATTGGTTTTTGTTTTGCACTAAATGATGCTTAAGCTGACTTGAGCATTTGGCCTTTGTGGAATGGGGGGTTGTGGTAAGAGGGCCTTGTTAAAGAGAAGTGCATAAAGAAGTGGAAGACTCTAAACTTTACAAGACAGCATTTGCTGCTGTCCAGTCCTCCAAATTACCTAGCCATTCAAGACAGCATTGCAAACTGGATAGGCTTGGTATTTGAGACGAAGAAAATGTACCTGATAGAGCTGCAAGATTGTCCATGGCATTCAAAAATGATAAGAAATATCTTGTAATCTTGGATGATGTATGGCAAGTGCTTGACTTCAAAGCCATAGGGATTCCTGTTGGTGAAAATTGCAAGGTTCTTCCAAGTACTCGGCAACAACATATATTTGACTTGATGAAATTTGATGCAGTCATTTATCGGTCACTTTTAACGAAAGAGGAAGCCTGGTAATTGTTCCAAAAGCATGCTGGTGAAATAAAAGACCCATTCCAACAAGTGGCTCGAGAGATAACAGATGAATGTCACAGATTACCTGTTGTGTCCGAAGAAAATCAAGTGTGCACCGCAAGTTTTTATTGGACCAAGCTTTACCTTAAGAGAAAGTTATAAAATCCCATTGGCTCATGAGAAAGGTGACATCGTTTATGGGATAATAACAAAGTATAAAAAAATTGTGTATCGTTTTGTCCTGACAAATTGAAGAAGATAAGACATTAATTGTTACAACTATTCCTTACAAGTTGTTCATATTATTTTATTGTACAATATGCCTATAAAAGGCTAATCCATGTAACTTCTTGAGTATCAAGTTTGATAATTGAGTATAAGTATTTCCTCTTCCTCTCTCTCCGTGAGTGTGAATGTCTGGTGAAATTTTTATGTTCATTTGATAGCATGTTGCAATCAAAGTTGTGGCCAGTACTTTGAGGGGCAAAGAACTTTTTGCTTGGACAGAAGCACTAGCAACATTGTAAGATCGTAGACGACCACTAAATATTGAAAAAGGACTGGAAGATCCTAGATGTCTCAAATTTAGTTTTGATGAGTTGAAGGATCCAGAAGAGGTATCACTTTTTCTACTACGTGCTCTGTTCCCCAATGATTCAGAAGTTGCCATTGAAGTCCTGATCAGATTTGCATTTGGGTTGGACATATTTCTGGATATTTGATTCATATCAGAGAGCCAGGTCCAAAGTGCGTACAGCCATTGATAAATTCAAGGACTATTGTTTGTTACTGCAGGAAGGACAGTATGTTAAATCGCATGAGATGTGTTCCACGCTTTAGCCTTATGGGAAGCGAAATATAAAAATTAAGTGATTACAGGGCCTAGACAGATTGTAGCCTTGAGAGAGGCAGATTATATGAAAGATACAAACAGATTAAATTACCATGTTATAGAAGAATTTCCAGATCGGCTGAATTAGTGAAAAGCCACTCCCTTCCTCTGTCCAGTAACTCCCATTAACTTGCATGAATTTATAAGAGGCACAAAAAGTGAAAAAGTGATGGTTCAAGCAGCTAGGCTCACCGGGCATTGTGGGCTGGAGAGGCAGCAGCCTGTGATCCTTCCACTGTGAGGAGTCAGAGGTTGTCGCTGCTCTGTGAAGCCAGCCTCACGCATTGCCCTCTCGTCTAGGAACCATGAGCCTTAAGCCTTAGCTCAGGACCCATGGCTCAGCTCTCCACTTGGAACGGGCAGGCCAGCTGGTTGCACCAACCAGCCCAACCAGGTAATGCCTGAGCTGTGTTCCATCACCTTGATGCCCCCACTCAGGTCACAAGCTGGCGCTACTCAGCTCGGCGTACGGATTATGCTGTCATATGTTTATATAGTATAGTTTTTCTCAAAAAACTGGTCGATGTGGGACTTAGCAAGCAATCACCGAAGTTATAAATCTTACAACAAATATTATTATTTCTGGGCCTTTAGAGAACACGGCCTTAATCTGTTCTGATCAATTGGAACGCAAACGAAAACCATAAATCAAAACGTGACAGCTTGTGACCCAAATAAAGATAAATAAATATGTGGTTTTTCATCACCCGAGCTAACCATAAAATTTCTTGAAAATTACCTTTTTAAAAAATAGAAACCAAATTAGAAATATATATATTGTTGAAAACCAATTTGTTAAGTTGGGTTTGCGAATCAATGGAGCTATAATAATCAACTTGTATTTTCAGTTCACTGGAAGAAGGTGTTCCTTAAACCAGAGGTATTATCCTGTGACATTGGTAAAAACAAAAACACAAAAGAAAATGTTACTGAAACCATAAATTTTATGACCTAATACCTCTTTAACTTCTTATCCAAATTTTACAATTGGAAAGCCAGGAAGTTTCTGGCAAAAAAACAAATAGAAAGCCTGTACGTACATCCAACATTTTAATAATCTTTTACTTGCATATTGTCACCTTGACACCGTGAAGCACCTGCTCTAATGGAAAATAATAGTCTCAAACATGAATTCCAAAGTACTCCTTTACATTATACTAAACTATATTTCAATAGTCATCGAAAATGGAAAATAAAAAAAAGAGAATTAAATCTTTTGAAGGCTCTCAAGCAATTCAGAAAGAACCACATATCCAGAACCTCCAAGAACCAGCAGTAGAGTTATCTTCCCTCCGGGAACTAGTTCAGGTAGTTTCATAGGTGGAGGTGAACTTGAATTCAAATTTGAGTACCTATCAGACCAGGACATTGCAGCTGGAATAATTCCAAACAGCACCAACACTACAAATTGAAATCAAACTACATGAGAAAAACTTTGCTGCACCAGAATTAATTCCCAATAAATAACTATGAATTATATAGAAAAAGAATACACATAAATAAACAGTTCCGTTTGTAAGTACTTGGCCTTCCAATAGAATAATAATCATGCCCCGATGACAGTAAAAAAATGGGAAAAATTGGAAAAAGTTCTCCATTGAAAATTTCATTAGCGAAAATGACTTAAATTAGAGTATTGGCACTCCACCGGCACAAAATATGCAGAGTATTAATATTTTCTCTGTTTAAAAATTTACCAGATTCCTTTTTCAATAAAATTTTTAATGGGGGACCTTTCCCCAATTTTTCCAGGAAAAAACAATCATTTGCTGAATTGGTTAGCCTAAATTTCAAAAGGACCTTAGCAGAAAAGTTGATAGAAAATTTAATCCCAAACAATTAAAAGAAACTGCACCAAAGTTTTCTCCTGTTTCTTAGGCTGAACATTAACTAATTGATATACCTCCATAGGTTCCAGCAAAGTCTAAGGCTTTGAAAAATATTTCTGGGTCCAACAATGACAGTACCAGTGGTGGGACTAAAGCTAAAATATATGGCAATGGCCTGTTTTGACCAGATGGGAGCTGCAACACTGAAAATCCAAATACTGAACATGAGAAAAATTATTGTAACTCTTCATTAATCTTCTTTTCTAAAGTGGTTCTTATCAAGATATCTAAGCTTCCATGAACATATAATTAAGATTTCGATCCTAGTTGCAGCATAACTCAAATTAAACCGAAATTTCAGTGCAATGTACAGAGGGTCTCTATTTTGTCCAAGTTTATAGCCTAAATGAACTTTTAGTCATTTAATTTTAAACCAACAAAAGGACCTCATCGCATATGAAAAGTTGAGATCTTATCTCAGCTGCAGAAAATCCAACCCTGAAGCCCTAAATATTTGACATCCGAGCAGCGCTTTTTATTGGAATAAGGAAATAGATTCCATTCAATGCTATTAAAATAAGTAACACACACACACACACAGTGAAACATAAAGTGAGAAACTCACAACAAATTATCAAACACCCAGTTCTACATTATTACCAGACCCTAAAAAAACAAAAACAAAAAAAACAAAATATGACACTTACAGTCTGCAAGAAAGTCTGTCAAACCCAAAACAAACCCAATGTACGATGTTACCATTGCAAGAAGCGAGAACACTTCGACTACGGGCTGCAGAATCAGGAAGTCAGGAGGAACATAAATTCAACAAACAGATATACTAAAACTTCAGGTGTCTTTATTGTAGTTCAGGCTCAAAATGGTATGAAATTCTGTACAAAAACTTACTCCAACTACTCCATTTGTGGATCTCAGTTGTTCTATTGGGTCCACTCCCGTATCAGTATTACCAACAGCCCCAAGGATAACAGCATTCCAGACTAGAAAGAGACCAAGAGGTATACCAGTGCCTATGATAATTGCACTCCTGCAATTGTAAGAAAACTCAAATATAAGGCCAGACAATCCTGAGGGTAGAGAACATCTAGAGGATTTCCTCATGTAGAATGTGCTGACCAGGTCAAGCAAAAGCATAGGTTGGTAAGTAAAAGACCATAAATAGTTATATTGTAATTTGTAAGTAATATGCTCCCTCGCATAAAGGATCTCTTGGGCTGGAACTATGGGCAAAGCTGCGACCTCCCACACATTGTGTTTTAAACTTAATTTCAGACCATGAAAAAAGGCAAGAAGGAGGAACAGAGACAATCATGAGATTTTCTATTAATGAGATTATACTCTAGGCCATTTGATCATCGCTTTAATACAAAGTCAAATGCTCAAGTCAATCAATCTCGCCTAGCAATCTTCATTATCAGTAAAAGATGTATATTTACATTTGTGCATACTTAAGTGCATATTAATAACCTAAATATTCCATTGAGCATCCCATGCTACTAAATGTGAGGCTTAGCCATCTCATACTATCTAAGTCTCCATCATCATCTTCATGCTAGAAGGCATACATTACATTCAGGCCAAGCAATTATTTAAGATAAAAGGTCTCTGTTTACCTATGAAAATACAAGTTTTTAAAGCTTCATATTTGATTTTATAATTGTAAGTTCTCCCTAATATGACTGAAAACTCCCAAAATGAGTAAAGTTTAAGTGTTAGAGTACTCACAAAACACAAAGTACAATGGCTGGCAAAAAACCAGAAAAAAAAAAGTACGATGGTGAAATTTGTCACCTTACTTTTGCTAAGTCCCCTTCAAGATTCGTGCAAAGAACAGGAACCACATTCTGGATAAGCATTACCAAAGCGTTAAGATTATCATCTCAAGTTGTTAAACAACTTTAGATCCGTGATGTTACCTGGTAAACAAAAGAAAGCGCAACAATGGGTATACTCATGGGAGCTGCTTGGAAATTGGCCTCAAGGAGAGCATCCCAGTGCAATTCTCCACTTGCCACTGCCTAATAATCACAATTCAATCTCCACCATAACATGAATGAATATTCATCCTCAATTATCACTTTCAGTCGTATATTCTAGCAAAAACAGGTCATGATTATTGGGGCTGTCAGGTATTCTACAAATTTTGCAAGATCTCGAATATGTGCAAGACCACCATATCAATTCAAGAACAATGAATTAGATGTGTGTACTCAGATCAAAATTATAAGAGAAATATGAATTTTATTTCAAAAAAAAGATATGAGGAGAAAAGATGGTGAACAGAGAACCAACCCTCTTTACTATGGGCTAGAAAATGGAACTGGTAAGATGCTCTATAACAAAAACAGGACTTCATAGCTCTTGATTTGAGAATCTTACCATAAGAGCTGCAAAAGAACCAATCAATCCAAATACAAGAATCCCGTTAACTGCACCAATGAAGCGCCGACTACAGAATGAAAAAAATCTTGGTTAACATTTCTATCCTTAGAAATAGGGGAAAATATTATTTTTAGATAACTGATCTTACTAAAGTTGTATTTTTTTTGTGATAATTATTCAAGCCCCCTGATAATATTTAATGTATTTAAACATGATGAATATCTTGAGATACTCTTGAAAATATTATGTTCGATCTTTACTCATCTTGTATGTTATTTTTTCTGTTTTTATCCCCATCAATTCCACATTTTGAAACTTTTTAATTTTTCATTTATTTCTTCTTATTTTACCGGCCAAGACCGCTATTCTACGGCCTACATGTACTGATTAGCCACAACCAGGAATAATATGAAGTTGAAACTGAAATTTCTTGCCCAAAAAAAATTACAGTTTAAAAAAGGATTGTCTGCAAATGTCATGGGATCTCATAATTTCACATACGTTGATATTCCGAGACCACTGATGTGATATGATTAGATTGGACTACCACATACACTGTAGTTTAACAAAGTTTTGCATTTGTACTTAGTTAAGGATATAGTATTATTTTCTTAGGCCAAAAACAACAATACACTACCATTTTTTCTTATGAATAAAAGTTTAGGTGAGTTGGATCCTAATGAGTCATCAAGGTCAGGGCAAGCCTTCCTGCTCAAAGAGAGCTTAAAAAAGTATTTACAGATCATCCAGTAACAAGATCTCACATTGGTAGCAGCATTTAAACTTACAACCTTATGAGTTATTAGTCAACTCCTTACCAACTAGATCAAAATTTAATGGCACAATACACTATCATTTTTATTGACAGGATAATGGTGTCAATGTTATCATTAAATCTACACCTGGAGAGCAAACCTGATCGAAAGCTATTAGTTGACAGAAGGGAAGAAGTGAAAAGTTACCTTCCAAAAAAGCATATGCCTCCGAAAACCAATGAAAACAAAGCTGCACTTTCCCATCTGCAACAAAAATGCCAGAATCGGAATCTAGCAAGTGAGCTAGGCTTATGGGGAACATAAAACTTAAGTCTGGTCACATGATTGTAGATACGGGAGGCAGAAGAGCAGGTGAAATCTCGAAGTAATTGAAGGAAGATATTGTGAATCATACGAGGGAATTCCAAGAAAATTTGTCAGGATATCTGTAGAACGAGCTACATATGCAACAAGGAGGGCATAATGGATGAAGATGTATGACCAACTGCAAGAAAATGAGAATTATTATCTAGATAAACAAAAATAATGCTAATGACAGTTGCTAAGACCGCTTCAAACATGTCATTATTAGAAGTTTGGGGGTTGAAGCAAGAAAATATAAAGTAGCTAAAATGAAGAAACAAAGAATGAAATTTCAGGTACAGAGATGAAAATATAGGTCCCTTCATAATTTAACTGTCACTTTGTTTATGATTGAATGTTGGCAGTGCTCCAATGCAATTGAACTAATTAGTATGTTTGTAGTCCAACTAAAGATGATTAAAAATCCATGAATCATTAACCACTTCTGCACTTTGAATTCACCTAGTGCACAATCCTACTTTTTAATAGAATAGATTGTATATGAACCCACCATGTAATTTGAACTCCTGCTGTCCCTAAAGTTCTCCTGGCCATTGATACCTGAAATTAATTGAAAACAAGATACAAACCGGCCAATGAAATAGAATAGAAGCTAAATAATTTCAGAACAATGACAATTCATATAGCCCTTTTACACCTCTATAATCACAACAAAAGGAATTATTTACTAAATTATGCTTCATGGAACCTAAACTAGGAACTAGGATGCGGAAGAGGTAAGCCACCAGCTGACAACTATGTTTGCTTTTAGGCAACAGAGAAGAACCTTACTTTCAGAAAAGTGAAATATTTGCTAGTATATATGAGTAAGAAGGAGAAATTACCAGTGACACTCCACCAGAACCTAGTTCACACATGGTATTGACATTGACCTCAGCAATGAGCAAACCTGTAACAGCCTGAAGAAATTCTCTTTAGACTTTGTATGTGTTGAGTCATTCAGTTCAGGATGAAAAGAAAAAATATATACTGGAGGCTTTTTTAATCAGTAATATGTTTGCACAATGGAAAATTCCGGTAAAACCGATTTAAATAAACATATGATTTTGTTCTCAATATTCATCACAATAAATCAATAAAGTGAAAACTGGGTTATACCAAATAATTTGGAATGGATGCATAGTCACCAGGGATTATTACCATGAATACCCAACAGAGGGTGCATACAACTGCAGAGGCTAAAAAGCCTGCTTCTTGTGTTACAGCAGGAATTGCAAGGATCCCTGCTCCCACCTGTTATATTACTTCCATATAAGTACATGGGAATCAATATGGTTTCAGTTTATATGAATCAGATTTCTTGTGTTCATTCTAGTAGTCTATGACTCTATGTACGTAGCCTATGAAAAAGGTACCCCTTATGCATACACTGAACATGACATGGACACAAATACAATACAGCATAATTTAAATAGTCACACTACATCCTTTTTCCCCAAAATTAAAGGGGCGGGTACTGATGGCCTAAGGAAATTGTCACACCACATCTAACATGAACATCAAATATGAGCACCACTCTGTTTTTTTGGGAGAATTTGTATTTCAGAGAGATACAAAAACAAGACCAGGGTATAGAGTATTCTAATTAATACTATGCAATTGCCACAAAAAGCCACGGTCAACCATCTCCAGTTACAGTAAAATTTGATTCTTCCTCTTTGATTGCTTTGAAGAGCAAGCAAAGCTAGTTGGCATTTAGTCCCATTTTAAAGTTGTTCACTATTCCACACTTCTACTGCACCTTGCTCCAACACACACACACCCACCCCCCCAAAGGACCCAAATACATGCAGACAGGAATTGAAGATAAAATTTGCGATGGTTAAAAGAAAGCAAAACTAGCGCACCGTGGTGCCTGTAACCAGTAAAATTGCACTAGATAAGCTTCCTGGAAATATCAACAAAAGGGGAAAAAGTGAATACAAGAAAATTACAAAAAGAAGCAAAAAGAGAGTTTTACCATGGATTACAGCAACAATAAAAAGGATAGAATTGCATAATGGCCTATGTAAACAGAATAAATCAGAAGTTAAATAAAAAAAGGAAGTTAAATACAACTTTATCCTTGAAAGTATATCTCGCTTTTTTGAAAATTTGCAACGTCCCTTGAGACCTATCATCAGGATTAATATAACAAGCCAATGTTGAAACTACTCATTCAATCTCAGCTCATGCCCCAACACATGATGAAGATGTTAAAGTGAAACAACGAAATTATTCATCCTCTAAGATTTTCATAATGAAGGCAATTAAAATTTAGATATAAAATACCATGACGCAGTCAAAATTAATAAGTGAACAACTCGTGAAGTATATCCAATGATGTGCTTTTAATGTCACAGACTAATTTTGAGCCAATTGATAATTTAAGCGAAATTTGATGTATTAAGTATTTGAGACATTAGAATTAGAATGCTCATATATCAAAACAGAAATTTTAAATGAGCATGAACATCCCCAACCAGGTTCCCTTTTCAAAGTTGCTTGGTTGAGGTTCGAGAATAGCCGCTCAAATTCAAGTTCTTGATCATCTCGCTCTTGTTCCTTTTCTTGAGTGGATTGGGACTGCCTCTGCACGAAGCATTTGTGGTGGCTTCTGCTCAAAGGGAAGGGAAGAAGACCGAGATGAGTGAAAATGCTTCGGTGAGAAGTTAATTGGGGAAATGTAGGAAGAACCTTCCTCTGAAACGGCTGATTTCTGGGTGGGATCACAAGGGTTCTTGGAACCTGAAAGAGAGGAGTAGAAGAAGTGGTAGAAGAGGAGGGGGAAGAAGGAAACATCATCAATCGTTATGCTTAATCGGAAGTTTAAGTTGCATTCTGGTGGTAGAAAAATTGAAAGAAAATACAGAAGAGCCATGGTTGGAAGTTGGAGGAGTCTGTGAATGAGAATAATGGCTTTCCACGTCAGCTTCTTTCAGATAATGTGGGCCATGAGCAATCCAGTGACCTTTTAACTAAAATATTTAAAAAATTTAGTTTAGTCTTCTTCTATCTTCGATGTCTTTTTTTTTCTACGATCATCTTCGATGTCAATCTACAAAAGTTTCACCTCCCCACCTATAAGAAACAACTATCAAATTAAGGAAAACTAACTGTTGATTAATATTAATTGAAACTAATAAATATATAAAGGATATAATTTTTTCAAGATGCATTTATCTACAAAAAGGATATGTAAGAGGAAGAATAAGTGGGAAAATATCCCGAAGAGAATGAGTTGAGTCAGAAAAAATACTAAAGATGTATAATTAATGGGGTAAAAAAAAAGTGCATTAAATTTAGATAAACATAATTTATTGTTTATAAAAAAAAGATCACATATATAAAGAAATGTCGTTTATAAAAAGTATTGGGGAGAGTATTTTTTTCCTTAGAAAAAGTATAAATTCTTAGGAATTTTTTGAGAGGTCCCAAATAAGGGATTTATTTAATGAATGGTCCCAAAAAATAAAATATTTATTCTGAGGTCCCATTGACAACATAATGTGTTGTCAATCCAGCGTATGATGTTGTTAATAAAATGACTTCATGTTATCAATGGGACCTCAGAATAAATATTTTATTTTTTGGGATCATTCATTAAATAAATCCCTTATTTGAGACCTATTTCTATAAATTCTTCCACTGAATGCCTAGCTGTCATAGCATGCCAATAATTCTCTTATTCGGTAGCTTCAATTTTTTCCCTCTTCACTTTAGGGCCAAAACTTAAGGGCATGTCGGGAACGAGATAAAATAATTTTTTATACTTACTTTGTAGATTATAAATTATATTGAAAAAGTAAGATTCACTACTAATCCAATCAAACACTTAGTAAAAAGAAGTTACTGATGTCCACATTGAATCTATTCGTTTGTATAAAATGTAACAGAAATAACTTTTCGGTAGAATGATTTTTGGAAAATGAAGGTAGGGTAGAAGTTACATTATTATATGATAAGATTTATATTTGGGTAATAAGTAGCAAAAAGGATTATTAGTGAAAAGGAAAATTTAGTTAAATAAATATTTGAGAAGTAATTCCGTATCCATATCTTAACACGGAGGCAAACTTGTTAGATGAATATTCCCTTCCAAAGGACAAAATCAAAATCTATTATTGAACAAGTCGGTGTAACTGTTAAGTTTTATAGTGGAGAATTCAATGGAGTGAATTATTTATTAAGCGTAGAATATAAGATTTTTAGATTACTAAACTATTTCATCATAATTAACAAAATCAATGACACATAAGTAAAATTAATGGTATTAATATTTAGTTTAAGCCCTTTTAAAAGCACGAGAACTAACAATTTTTAACAGAGTAAACTTAATGGATTAAAATCACAATTTTTAAACTCCAGGAATCAAAAACTAAATCAGGGAAAATTATAGGATCAAAAATAGGTTCAATCAATTTAAGTAAGTATCGATCATATCCAATTATCAGGACATGTTAGCAAAAATAATAGCTCCAGCAACATGTCAGCAATTTTTACTGCGTTAACATCTGATGTAGATCATTTTGAAACTATAGGGACTAATAGTTTCAGACACACTAGACTTCAGAGACCAAAATGCAAATTGAGAAAAAAAATATGAAGATAAAAAATTAGTTTAACCCCTATCTAGAGTTTTAAAATATTTTTTTGATACATCCAACACCAAAGTATAAAAAATACCCTAAGGTATTGGATGTACATGAAAATATATTTTAAGGTAATGAATATACAACATAAGTTAAAAAGTTTATTTCACATTTATACTTACCTTTAGATAAGGTTAAAGTATATATTTAATCTTTTAAATTTATATCAAGTTTCAGTTTAATCCCTTAAATTTAAAAAATGTTTTTTTAATCCTTTTAACTTAAAACTGTTAGTTTTATTTAATGAAAAATGTTGATTTAATATAATTAAACAGTGATTTCACTGTTAAATAATAAAAATAATTAAATTTTAAAATATTAAAATAATTATATTAAATAATTAAAATTTAAACACATTTTAGTATTATTTCATTGCTAAATCACTATTTAAATTTAATAAATCATTGTTTTTCGTTAAAATAAACTATATACGTTAAAATAAAATGATTAATTATGTATTTTTTAAATTTAAAAAATTAAATTAAATTTAAGATAAATTTAAAGTACTAAATATAAAATATAAATTTCATATAATATTGCTTTTATTGTATACCAAGTAAATCTTAGGCAATTATCGTTACATTTCATTGCATTCGTATCAACTCCGGACCATTATTTCTGCTTATACACGCGTCATCACGCGCGCGCATGATATTTAAGGAGAGTAAATGCCGGCACGCCCGATTAAGAGATAAATATTTTATATTATATACCTGTACTAATAATTTTTAATTAACATGAAGTCATGATTCTTGTTTAATTAACATTATATTTTTTATTTTTTATAGAACATTTATATTTTATAATTTAGGTGGAACTTACCAAACCTTATCTCAAATTTTATTATTATGATTCATTTCACATATTTTTATTGGCTCCATAATTTCTTCTCCAATATTATGTTCAAATCTTCAATACATTTTATATTGGATTGCATCTTATTTTGATTTTGTGACTTAGTCCCTTACTTTTATTTTAAATTTCATTTCCCCCTTTATTTTTGTTTTATTTCATCCCTTGATTGTTTGAAAACTAATAAAATATTTTTCCGCTTATTTATGTATAAGTCTAATATAATTTCTTTTAAAAATAATCATCTTATTTCATATTTTTGCTAAAAAATTATATTATTTTTTATATAGTTGAGATTTTCTATACATTTTTCAAGATTAATGTTCATTATTTCCGCACTTGTATCCAACCAAGGTACAGAAAACCGAACAGGTGACTGAACCGGACAAGGCAGTGGGTCAAGGGTCAATGGATCAAACCGGAGTCAAACCAGGGGTCAGACCGGTGATAAATAAAAAAATAAAAAAATTATCTTAATATTCCAAAATTTCAAAAATTATAAAATGGGGGAGAGTTCTCATTTTATTTATGGCTGTGGGTTCAAATATGAAACTTACTGTACTTGTTGGTATTACAATTTGTATTGGCCGTGTGAGAGTAAGTTTTTGGTATTACCATTTTTATTTTCATACCATTATAAAATGTATTTTGTAATTATATTTTATAATTTACAGTTTCACATCTGGAAAAAGTACTTTTTGGGTATCGTCCAATGGAACGCTCTCTCCCTCTCAAGCTCTCGGAGAAGGAGGAAATTTCCCCTCACCCAGATGACAACCGATCAACAAAAAAAGTTAAGATACGCGAACTCGGCAATGGCCACTCTGATGCAGATATGGTACAGCACGATGTATCACATGAATACTGCTCTGATGATCCTTACCTTTCCCACAAGAATGAAGGCCAAATGGAGATGGATTCTGAAGATGCTGTTAATGGAATGGAAGAAAGAGTTCCAGAAACAGCTCCCTCTAATGATGAAGGTCGAATGGAGATGGATGCTGATGAGGCCGAGCGAAATGTTTCCCAAACAGCCCCCACTCCCAGGCCTATATCTTTCCATGATAAGCTGCTCGGCTCTGATAAAACAGTCGCAGAAGATGATGATATCCAGTTAGGAGACAAAGATGTCACCTTTGGAAAGGAAGGTACGTTCCCGTCCATTTCCTTTTCCTCTCGTGTACACGCGCTGCTAGAAGAAAGCATGAAGAATGCAGTTATTCTCAAAATGCTGGGACGTCCAATCAACTATGGAAGGCTAAGGGACCACTTACTCAGGCTGTGGAGGTTTGCAAGCCCTTTCAAGCTCTCTGACATCGAGGGAGGATGTTTCATTGTAAACTTCCCGAACGAACAAGACTTCCAGAGAGTACTCACTGAGGGGCCCTGGAGTACTATCTCACGGTGCACCCATGGAGTCCCGAATTTTCACCTGAAAACCACTCCATTGGTCATGTTGTTGCTTGGGTGAGAATCCCAGGCCTCCCTACTAAGTATTACAAGAAAAGCGTCATCAGAGCTATTGGGAAGGTCCTAGGCAATGTCCTTCGCATCGACTATAATATGGCTTCCGGCGAGAGAGGGAAATTTGCCCGAATGGCCGTCATCCTTGACTTATCTCAGCCTTTGACATCCAAAATCATAGTTGATGGGAAGGACCTCCTAGTGGAATACGAAGGCTTGCCAATTATCTGCTATAGCTGTGGAAGGTATGGTCACCTGGCTGATACTTGTCCGTTGAAAACTGGACAAGAAGGAGAGCGAGCTCCGACGTCGGCACCTCCAAACTTCCCCCTAGACCAATCGGAGCGTGGGATCAACGCAGCTGACATCTGTGCCGAAAATCCATACGGCGATTGGATGATTGTTCCAAAGAATAGAAGACCGAACAAGGAATCAAAAAAGAGAGCAGAAGGAATTAACCAAATTGGAGTCACCACCAAATCGAGGTTTGACCCTCTGCTATCCTCGGACGCTCAAACCGAGAATGTCAACGCGCATGTGAACCTGTCCCGCTCGAATACATCCAAAGAGCACGCCCTAAATCACCAAAACATGCAACCCCTGCAGACCAAACAGAGAAAGCATATCCCCCAGAAAAAGACGCTTCAGCAACCTCAGACATCCCACTCCAACGTTTCCATTTTCAACTCTGACGCTTACAGGGATAACCTTAAGAATGTCTCCAAGCTAGACAACGCGCGCCACACAGCCATTTCATTGCCTCACCCTCTGACTACTCCAAAAAAGGCCAACCCTCCAAACTCATCGGACCACACTATAGACCAGCCCAACTCCAACCAAGTCCATCACACAGCTATAGCCCACACCAATGAATTCCAAACCAGACCGCCTGAATGCAACCTACCTTGGCTTGCCAGGGTGCAGCACAGACGAAATTCCACTCTGTGCTTAAATCCCTCATTAAGGAACATAAAGCATATTTAGTTGTCTTGGTTGAGCCAAGAATCTCTGGGGATAATGCAGATAGAGTAATCCGTATTATCGGTTTTCCTAACTCTTATAGAGTTGAAGCCAAAGGTTTCTCAGGTGGCATCTGGATCATGTGGTTTGATAATTTGCGTCTTGACATCTTGGAGTGCAACTGGCAATTTATCCACACTAAAGTTCATCTACTGCATGAAAACTTATCCTTCCTTTTCACTGCAGTTTACGCCAGCCCTACCTTTGCTATCCGTGGGGTTCTCTGGAATTATTTAACCTCCATAGGACTTAACATGGTAGACCCTTGGGCTATTAGGGGAGATTTCAATGTTGTGCTTTACCCTGCGGAGAGACGCAATTGCAATTACTCCTCTCGCCCAGGTTGTGCTGGCTTTAAGCACTTTGTGGATAGCTGTTCTATGCTTGATCCAGGCTTCTCTGGTCCGCGTTTTACTTGGCGAAGAGGCCTCTCCCTTGGACATAGTTCTTATTACAAGCGTTGACCCTCCCTCTTTAACGACTATGATGTTATCCATCTTCCTAGACTCGGCTCTGATCACAGACCGCTCAAGTTCTCTTTAAATAACAGCAGACCTGATTTCCGTAAACCTTCGATATTTCGCTTCCTTGCTGCCTGGACCACGCACCTAGAGTTTGGAGACCTAGTCAAAGACTCTTGGGACAATTCCCTGTCTTTCTCTACCAATATGGAATCTTTCATCCACAGAGTGGAGTACTGGAATAAGACTTCGTTTGGAAGTATTGGAGTTAGAAAGAGAAGGGTGCTTGCTCGTTTGTCAGGGGTGGAAAAGGCCCTAGAGAACCGCCCTCTCTTGACGTCACTCTTTAACCTGGAGGACGAGCTAAGACGGGAATACGAGAGCATCTGTTACCAAGAGGAACTGACCTGGTTACAAAAATCAAGAAGTGACTGGATTAACCATGGAGACCGTAACACCTCCTACTACCACACTAAGGCGAGAATTAGGAAAAGCAGAAACCAAATTAAGTCCCTCCGACACGATTCTGGAGGTTGGGTCACGGATGAACGGGCTTTGCGCGACATGGCAACTGGCTTCTTCCAATCTCTCTATACAGACACTCATGATATGCCAACCCGTTATGGATATAGAGGTATGTTCCCTCCCATCTCTCATACCAATCTCAACCTTCTCAATGCAAATGTTACTCCTGAGGAAATTAAGGCTGCTCTCTTTGAAATGAGTCCTCTTAAAGCGCCTAGAGCCGACTGCCTGCATGCCCTGTTCTTTCAAAGTCAATGGGATACAGTAGGGCCGTCTCTGGTTAAGATGATCACTTTCATCTTTAATGGTGAACCTTTGGATGCTAGTCTAAACAGAACGCTCATCTCTCTCATTTCTAAGGTTCCCCACCCTTCGACTATAAGGGAGTTCCGACCGATTAGCCTATGCTCTGTGCCATACAAAGTGATAACTAAAGTCATAGCTAATCGTCTTAAGAACCTCATACTGCAACTTATTCTCCCCTACCAGTCCAGCTTTATCAAAGGGCATAGTATCACAGACAATATTCTTATTGCCCAAGAGGTTGTCCACTCAATGAGGAAGAAACAAGGCAAACAGGGATGGATGGCAATCAAGGTTGACCTTGAGAAGGCGTTCGACAAATTGAGATGGAGCTTTATTCAAGACACATTGGAGGATCTTGGACTCCCTCCACGCATTATCAGCCTCATTATGCACTGTATTTCCACTCCCTCCATGCAAATCTTATGGAGAGGCAAGCCTGCTGAGACTTTCAGACCTTCACGAGGCTTACGCCAAGGCGACCCTCTTTCACCCTATATTTTCATTCTTTGCGTCGAACACTTGTCCCAAGCTATCAGCAAGGACGTCAGGGATAGGAATTGGGAGGCCATTAAGCTTGGACGTCGAGGGCCTCTGTTGTCTCATCTCTTTTTCGCTGACGACCTCATGTTGTTCAGTGGTACCTCTCGGCGACAAATTGATCTCGTTAAAAGTATGCTGGACGACTTCTGTGCTGCGTCAGGCCAGGTGGTAAGTCGTAGTAAAACTAGAGTCTTCTTTTCCAATAATGTCGCTAAGAGAGAGGCTGTTGGCATTAGTGAAGTTCTCCAGTATCAATACTCTCGCGAGTTAGGCAAATATCTGGGGATACCCCTGCTCCATGGTCGAGTTACCAGAGACACTTATGGTTATCTCATCGAGAATATTCAGCGGAAGCTGACTGGCTGGAAGGTTAATTCTCTTTCTCTTGCCGGTAGGACTACGCTGGCTAAGTCTATGTTGAGTGCAATCCCATGCTACGCCATGCAAACCACTGCCCTGCGTCAGTCTTGTCACAAAGCCATCGAAAAGTTGATCCGTCAATTTATATGGGGATATGAAGGAGATGTGCGTAAGTTGAGCCTCGTCAAATGGGAGGAATTGTGTCAACCTCTCTCCCGATGAGGGTGTGGGCTGAGAAGAATGGAAGGTCAAAACAAAGCCTTTTTAGCGAAACTTGCATTCCATCTCGTCAGCTAGCCTTCCAAGCTTTGGGTGCAAGTCCTTAGGAAAAAATATAACTGGTCAAGTGATTCTAACTATTGTTTTAAAACTCACACGTCGTCCCAACTTTAGAGAAGTATATCGAAAGCATGGCTGGATACAGAGCTCCATATACAATGGAATCTAGAAGATGGTAAATGCATTAGATTCTGGTCTGATGCATGGATTGGGGATTGTGGGGCCTCTCAGGTTACTTACTTATGCAGATATTTCTCAGGATGAATTATCTGCTCCTATCTGCCACTATGTCTCTGGCAATGGAGAATGGGATTGGAGTAAGCTTCAGCATCTGCTACCGCACTCAATCCTTCTTCAGCTTGCCTCTACCCCGACCCCTATTGACTCTATAAAAAGAGACCACTGCCACTGGAACCTTACTGCCAATGGTATGTTCTCAGTGAGCTCTGCATATAAAGCGAGTCACGAAGATAGCTGGGGGATCAAGGAAAACTTCTGGACTTGGATATGGTGCTAGCCAAGTATGCAACGTGTACGCCTTTTTCTTTGGCTGATATGCAAGAACAAGCTCCTCACCAACGAAGAACGTAGAAGACGAGGGATATCGGCCTTTGCTTCCTGTGATCTCTGTGGTTCAGATACTGAAGACCTGGAACATGTCCTTCGGTCCTGCTCCTTTGCGCACAGCTGTTGGGCAACTATCATTCCTCCAGACAGTCAGAATCAATTCTTCCAAAGCCCCTATCGGTTTTGGCTTCTGAGCAACCTTAGTCCTAGCCTCCATGGCCCTGAATGGAGAATTCTTTTCGGGATTCTGCTGTGGAATATTTGGAAATGTAGGAACAAACGTGTTTTCCAGAATTTTGTTTGTCATCCGCACAGTGTGGTCACTTCTTCGCTTTCTCTTGCCACTCACACTTGAGAATCGAGAGCCAAGCCATTACTGTGAGCTCCGGTTCTATTGTCGTGTTCTGTACTGATTTTCTTTAATCAATTTTCCTTTCCATTCAAAAAAATGAGACTTAATTTGCACAGCAATTGAGGCGAAAGGACTGTGGAATTAGAGGACAAAATAATAGCAAAAACATTGTATATTATAACCGTGGGAGCAAGTGGAAGGAAAGATATAAAACTGAATAGTGGTTGGAAAAAGTAATTTGCTAACGAAAAGGGAGAACCTGGTTGAAGATACTAGAAAATACAGCTGTCACACATCTTTGAAAAGGGAGAACCTCTTTTTTTATATTTTGATCTCTCTCTCTCTATTTCTTTTTTTCCTCCTGCGTCGTTCCTTTTCTCCAGCAACCTCCTTCGTCTCATTCCATCCTGATTCGCTGCAATATCACTCCATCTCACTCTTGACTTCACCTTTTCCGTCACTCACATCATCTCTCATTCACCCTCCCACTTTCATAAGCGTGTTGTTGCTGCTGCAGTTGTCTTCCAGATGTTCGCCTAGACTCACCTTCCTAGGAGCTAACACAGAGCCTGAGCCTCAGATTTGATAATGGGTTCTTTGTGTTTCGTGAGTATGTTCATAGATTAATTTTTGGATTCGATCTGTAAACTTTGAGATGAGATTTTATATTCCGATTCCAGTATTTTTTGGCCTCTCTTGCTCTCCATCTCTTCCTCTTTGTTTCCCCCGTCCATTTCAGCTTTGCCGCCGTGACTCTCACCCAAAACTTCAAGTTCGGTCACTACAAAACAGAACCCGGTTGACGCGCCTAACTCGTTGAGTCAACCGGGTTAATCCCTGGTCACCCCGGGTCAAAGCGAGTTGACTCGGGGTTAACAACAGGACCGGACCAGCTCACCTACCGGTTCCTCGATTTCCGGGCTGAACCGACCGGTTCGGTTTCACACATTGTGTCCAACACTTTAATCCCTAAAGTTTTTGTTACCTATCAAGCATTTTGATGTATTTTTCCATATACATTTTATAGTTTATATCGCACTATAAAGCATTTTTATTTATGTATAACACCCTAAAATATTTTGTGGTGTAATTTTATCTCTTACAATTTAAGGTATTGGGGCATATAAAAAATAATTTACTGTATTAAATGAACCATAAAATACATTAAGATGTTGAACATAGAACATAATTGAAAAATACTTTAAGGTATCGGCCTATCAAAAAAATATTTTAGGGTATTACATCAACCTTAACCTTATTTTATGTTATATATATTGGTTAGTAAGCTTTTAGAAATTTGAAAGTAATTAAAAAATAATTTTTGTATTAAAAAAGTAATTTTTTTAACATGCTGGCCTTATCTTTAGCCAGGAATTAGGATGTAAGAATGGGACATGCACGTCAGCTGAAAAAAATTACATGAAGATTCGAAAGAAAATGAAAAGTAATGCACCCAAAATAAAACACGTTGCTCAAAAAAGGAAAATATAAAAATAAGGGGAGAAAATATATATATCAAAGAGGAAAAAATAAAGTTTTCATTTTTATTTATAATTTCCTGATCTTCTAGTTCCTCAAAACCCTGATTCTACCAGACCCAGTTTGAGCCTTGAAAAGCCTATCCCACCCTTCCCTCCCTAAACTATTCAACCATTTTGTCATTCAGAATCAGTCTGATCCCTTCATCATCTTCGTCAAAAGCTATTTTCCGCCAAAACGAACGTTGGTTCTTCTCATTCCTTCTGATCTGATTTTGTTTTCTCCTCATGTTAATTCGTTATATGATCGTCGTTGAATTGGCAGCTCTGATGATTGTTGGAGAATGATATTTTTTTTTGGTGTTTTGTCCCATCGTTGAACTTGGCGTTTCTAATCCTCTATTCTCGATTGTCAAATTATGTTGTTTGGGAATTAGAAATTTTGTGTCAGTTTGGATTGGTTTCACTAAATAGGATGAAGTGTAATGGATCCCGTAGATTGCGAAATAAATGTGATACTTAGGCTCTCATCCTTTTTCCTCAATCGGCAGATGATTGCGACTTTCAATCTTACGGTTACCAATTTCTCCTATTGCACAACCATTACCGATCTGTTTACATCGTGAGGGCGGAATTTGAGTTCATTATGCATACTATTGAGGAAATGCAATAAAGTTGCTGCATGCCGAATTCATTAATGTTTTCGTCGAATTTGATGATATGAAATCTGGAAATGAGTTCTAGGCCTTCAGGTGAAACATTAATTTGGCTTTTAACTTAGACTTCAAGTGGGCATCTATGTCCATC
This sequence comes from Vachellia pachyceras, assembly GCA_025593235.1. Taxonomy (NCBI): domain Eukaryota; kingdom Viridiplantae; phylum Streptophyta; class Magnoliopsida; order Fabales; family Fabaceae; genus Vachellia; species Vachellia pachyceras. Next base: position 49,661 of record JANTPZ010004014.1, read on the forward strand.
TGCCGTGTTGTCTCAGAATATCTCTCCCTCTGCCCTTTTACCTTTCTCCCCTTCTCTACCTTGTTTTCTTTTATTTATCTACTTATTAGAAGGTTACCATTGAGCATTGCAGCAATTTACCAGTCCCGTTAGATTCTGCTCAATTGAAGGTTTAGTTTTATCCCTCATTTTGTTCATAATAGTACGCACCCTGCAATTGCTACATCCTTCTGTTTTTTCAAGGTTGATTTCTCTGAATTTACTTTATTAGGCATGCATAAAGAAGTTATTCAGGTGGGGCTGAGATGCATTGTTACATATGAATGATAGGACGAAAGTTCTGGTCGAAAGTTGAAATTGTTTTAAGGATAAGTTTTCCAACCATGTTTGAATGGTCCTGAGATGATCACACTATTCTGTGCTCTGCCTTCAGGTTTGTTACTGGGGCATTTGTAAAGTTCAACTCTACTCGTGTTAACTACAGCAGGCAAGCGGCATGTTGAATAATAAATATTGTTGTAATGAATATCATTGAGTGTAGATGATTAAATCATTGATCAAATTCGGTGTCTGATTTTTGTGTTGGTATATAATCATATGATTTGAGATACAATTTGTCATGATCATTGATAATTGATACTGTAAGGTCTCAGTCACAAATTTGATGTTAGTAATTAGTAATCAATGTGTTAGTATGCATTGACTTTTGGAAATTTCTTAGCATTTATGATAATCTTTTTCTCTCATATCTTGATTATATGGTAGCTGGTAGCAGTGTTGGGATTTATCTGTCTGATGGCATTTTGTTGGATTGTTTGCATACATTCACTAGTAATGTCTAACTGCTTTCTATGTAAAATGTTTATATATAAGTGGTTTTCTATTGCTGTTGTGATCTTCTCCTGTGTTTCACTGTTGTGTCTTTCTGCATCTAACATTATTTTCTCTGTAGCACAATAAATTGAATATGAAGTAATCAAGTGTTATATGTTTCTGTTTAAGTGAGTGTTGTACTGTTATTTAAACTTATGAAACCAGAGTTTATTCTGGCCACTAGGTTTTTAGTTACATTAAGAGAAGAAATCAGTTAACAGAAAACTGGGTATTAACTTAATAGCAGCCTAGCATTATTAATTGTTGCTTGAAACATTTTGGTGTGGTGATTAGAACTTAAAATCATTTACTCTTTGAATTATGGTTTCCATGCGCTCAAATCCATGTCTTTGTCGAAATTCATGCGTAGAGTATGCATTTCATGCACTCTAACCATGATACGATCAACCTGTGGCACTGCTGGTCAATTAAAACTTCTCGTTTACCAAGTTCCTGCCCATTATTTCTGGATAGATTCTCATTCTCATACCATGGCATGATTCATGCTAAACTATAAACTGAGTAAATAGCTGGAGTTTGTTCATTTTATATGCTAGTGTCCAGGCGAGAATAGAATATTGCAATAATATGATCTCATTTTATTCTGCATTAGCACTGGATTATATATAGCTAGGTAGCTAAGTACCAAGCCATGTCACAGCAGGCCTATGGGACTGGGTATATATTATATACATCAACCATGGTCCAATACTAACTCTTATGCAAACTAACATTGCACATGAATGAAGCCTTCTGTCACTGGTATCAGAGGGACCTATTATTCTTATGATCAAGTTATTTTGTTCATGTATAAAACTCCAGATATAGATTTGGACTAGCTAGGATGGCCCTACCAACTGTTCCTTTCTCTCTCATTCTTCTCTGTTGAGAGAGAGACGGAGATTTTGTCTTGGGGTGTTATATTTATTTATCAATTTGTCTAGTGATCCTTTTAATTTTTCATGGTTTGCTAATAATTTATCAGTTTGTCTTTGTTTTGGTTTGCTGCATTAGATAAGTATTAGCAGCTATATTCTTGTCTCTACAGAAATCAACACTATTTTTCTTGACCCTCTAACTCTAAGGATGAGTTTCCTACAATGATGTCACACTCCTCTTTCTTGGCTTACTTATAATATAATATAATTATAATTCTACAATTAACAATTGCCTTTTTAAGTGGGCATGGGTTCTGAATTACCTGAGATGTGCTGCCACCCCTCCCGTCCACCATTCATTTCTGTCCTTTAAGCATGCTTTCTTGCAAACAGATCTGTGCTTGCTTGCAGAGATGTGGATATTAACTGAAATGCTGAGTGTTAAATAATAATTGATATTTTTTTAGTGCCTGGACAGGTTTGTCTTATGTTGCTACTTTACTGATTCAAAGTTAAACAAAGTCTCTAAATTATTTCTTTTACTGTTGCAGAACCTTTTATGCCTTCAACCGACATGTCTCCTGCTTCCAGATCTAAGTCCAAAGATAGAAAGGCAGGTAAGGAAGCCCAGAAAGCTTCTGCTAAGCCTACAGGATCTGTTAATGCAGGGGCTGCTGTCCCAGCTAGTGCATACAACCCATTATCAGGAACATTTCATACTCTTGAGATGTCTCCAGTATCATCTACTTCTCCAATTCATTCTAATGGCCGTTTTCGCAACATAGATGAGACGGAGGAGCATCCTGGGGTTGAATACGATTCTGTTTCAAATAATGATAGTTGGTCTGGTGAGTCAGAGGACCATAAGGAGAAACTTTCCAATCCAGCTCGATTGGAAACAGTACCTGGAGCTGATATTGACAAGCGAGAGAAAATCCGCCAAAAGAATGAGAGAAAACATCAACGCCAGAAGGAAAGGCGAGCCCAAGAGTTACATGAACGTTGCAGTGGCTATCTTATGTCAAGGAAACTAGAAGCCCTCGCTCAACAGCTTGTGGCTATGGGATTTTCTCATGAACGGGCAACAATGGCACTGATTTTGAATGAAGGAAAGATGGAAGAATCAGTCGCATGGCTGTTTGAAGGGGGTGAAGAAACAGATAACCAAAAAGATGAAAATATAGGTGGAAGTAATTTAAAAATTGACATATCAGAAGAACTTGCTAGGATTGCAGACATGGAGACCAAGTTCGGTTGCTCAAAACAGGAGGTAGAAAGAGCAGTTGTGGCCTGTGAAGGAGATCTAGAAAAAGCTGCAGATTCCTTGAGAGATCTAATGCTGGATCCACCTTTTGTTCCCCCAAAGCCAGAGGAAATCGGTGATTCTCCTAGTGTTAATAATGGTAAGCAGTCAGTAGTTATAAGTCAGAATTCAAGGCCTCAAACAAAACCTATTCCTTCTCCCAACCAAATCAAAAAGGATGAGAAGGATTTTAACTCCACGCGGACAGCAGTTATGGCTGGGGTATCTTCAGAATCCAATACTAAAAGTGTGCAGCCCATAAAAAGAATTCAGCCGAAGTCAGAATGGGCCAAGCCCCAACAAGCCCCTATACCAGCAGACAGAAGGTGGCCCAGTGCTGCATCTAATCCTTCTGTGCCGTATTCATTGTCATCACCTTTGCCGGTGGCAGCAGCCCCATCTGCCAAGTCTGAAGCCCATATGGCTGTTGGAGCTGATTACAAGAACCTAAAACCTGGAGCGTCTAGGGAACCGATAATGGTCATGCAACGACCTCAAACTGCAAATATAAAGCAGGTTTTGGTAACAAGCATTAGTTCTTCTTCAGGTATAGCTGCCAGTTGGTATCCAAATGGTGAAGTAGTAAGGTCCAATGGCTTTTTACCCCACACTCCTAGCCCTAGAAACAATGCAAGGTATCTGAGTTCAAATCAGATGTGCCACCAACTTCATTATCAGCCTCAGCAGCAGTTTGTCCCTGGTGGCAGCAATTCTGTAGATTTCCAAGCGACAAGCCTAGGGAATAGAACAGGTGCTTCACCGATGGTTGCAGCCGCCGCTTCTCTAGGACTTTTTTCTTGGTTAGGGTCTGGGGCATCATCTCCAGTAGACTGGAGCACTGGAGAGTCAATGCAGTTTGATTATGGCAACATAGACTGGTCTTTAGATAGAGGTTTATCTTTGCCAAGATCAAATGCATTATGGGTAGGGCCCTCACCATTCACAAAGGGTAACAGTTCTAATATATACAACTCAAATACATCTGGGTTGGGCGTTCAGCCTTCAATGAGATCAGTACACTCAAATGGGAGCATTGTTCCCCTGCCTGGATTACAAGATGGTGGAATAGCTTCTGCTGAAGCATCTACTGGTTCTAGTAGGGAGTGGAGTTCTCCATTTGAAGGGAAAGATCTTTTCAGTGTACCCAGACAGTTTGTTTCTTCTCCTTCCCTGTAGAATGAGAGGGAGAAAAATCAAATGAATAATGAAAAAACGACAGAGGAAAAAAAAGTGTGTGGATTTGATCTTGGTTATGATGCTAGTGTTGATGTTGGTGGTAAGCTTGAAAAGCATCTAATTCTTTTTGGGCGTTGCTGTGATAAGTTCGACTTTCTTACATATTGAGATTATTGAGCTTCAATCTTCTTTGAAATTTTCACTTCAATTTTTTTGTAAATGAAGTTAGAATTTCAAAGGAGATTTCATAGGGGAAAGATAAAGGATCCCCTTGGAAGTCGAATTTCTTACACTATTGCACACTATATTCACTACCATTCATCACTTTAAAGTATTTTTCAATCAATATTTGGTATTTGAAATTAATTTTTAATGCATTCAACTATTTTTCATTAACAATTAGTACTTTAAAATAATTTTTGTGCATTCGTTACTTTGAAGTTCATTTTTTTAAGTGGTGGGTATTTTTCTAAGGATAAATTGTATTACAAAATTATTTTTGGATGTTTTTGTTGGGTGCTGTTTAATTTTTTCAGGTTGTTAAACGTATACGTGCTTGTTCACACATTTCAATATAAAATTATTTTAAAATTTGTAAAAATCATTTTGAAATTTATTAAAATCATCTTAAAATCTATAAAATCATTTTAAAATCCGTAAAATACATCAGAATCTGTAAATTCATTTCTTCTAACGGATTTCTCAAACACATCCTATTAACTTTTGCTATTTTGGTATGGACTGAGTTGCGTACTCACATCACATGCACGGCCCACTTTTTAAAAAAATAAAAAAATCCATCAACTATTTTATAAATTGAAAAATAATAAGAGAAATATGAAACCAAAAGTATGGACTCTCCTCATCCTCGCTTGATATGCACGTAATTTTTTAAATTTATGTTGAATTTCAGTTTGACCATTTATATTTAAAAAGTATAATTTTTAGTTCTTTTATCTTAATATCATTAGTTAACTAATAGAAAATAATTCTACAATTAAATTATTATAAAAAAATTATTATATTAAATAATTAAATTTTAAACATATTTTATTAGTATGTAATTGTAAAATTGTCGTCTAAATTTGTAAAGTAAGCTTATTCTGTCAAAAAAAGTTAACAATGTTAAAATAAAATAATAAAAATGTACTTTTCAAATTTACGATACTAAAATAAAATTTAAAGTAAACTTAAAAGACTAAACATATATTTTAACATCTGAATTATCTAATATTTTGATTTTTTTTTATAAAATGGCCTTATTAAGTAAGCTATAGTAATTAATTATGAGGTGAAAAGAGAGATTATGGATGGGTTTTGATAACTTTGAAGGACGATTTTGTAAAGCTAATATAAGTTATTAACAAATTTATCATCGCTTAACAAGTTAATTGACATATTTACGTGCCTATCCCCGCACAGCCTTTTATCCGCTTTGTTATTTTTTTAGGTTAAAGTATAATTTTAATCTTTTATATTTGCTTCAGATTTCATTTTAGTCCTTTAAGTTTAAAAAGTGCACTTTTAATCCCTCAAACTTAACACTGTTAGTTTCTCTTAACGAAAATTACTGACTCATCAAATTTAATTGATGAATGTGCAATAAAACGTTGATAAAACGTACTCAAATTTTAATTTTAATTTAATAATATAATAAATTTGATATTTTAAATTGTGTAAAATAAAAAAAGATTTAGAACAATAGCGTTAAGTTTGATGATTCAGCAATTTCTGTTAAAAAAAACTAACGGCGTTAAGTTTAAGAGATTAAAAGTATAATTTAACATTTTTTTTTATTGTTTATCAGTGTCCTCGAAGGATTCCTTTCAACTTTCATCGTTAGAGAGGTGGCTCCGATAATACTTATTTTTATTTGAATTGGTCCATAATATTTAGAAATAAGGTAAACATTATTGTAAAAAATTAATAGTTTGACCAAACGCTTGGATTTACTGGTACGGGGTTATTACAGTTTAATCAATGATATCGTGCTTGTTTGGGAACACCGTTCTCCAACGGTATACGTAAGCCAAGATAAAACTATTTTTAAATTTGTGAAAAACCATCTCAAAATTTATAAAAACCATTTTGAAATCCGTATAACTATCTTGAAATCTATAAAATACCTCGAAATCTGTAAACTCCTTTTTCCCAATGGAATTTTCCAGACAAACAACATTGTTTTCAAGTCCTGATTATGCAACCACAATAATTAATTGGAGATAACTTACTGTGGGGAAACATTTATGAGAATATAATTAATGAGTTGAGATAAAACATTAGATACATGTTTATTTTTAAAGGCCAACACAAAATTTTCTAATAAAAGGTGATAAAGAGAGAAAGCAGAGGTTAGCCAATAATCCCCCCAAAAAAAAGTAAATTAAATGCAAAGGAGAGGCTTAAGTTGAGAATCAGAAGTTTGGGCAATTTCCCCCTCTAGTTATTGAGAAAAAAAAACTAACGTGGGAGGCAGGCAAAAAATGATATTTGGACTTTTTTTAAAAAATTAAGATTATCAAATATAAGAAAAATTAATTTTTTTTTGACCTGAAAAAATAAGTGCTTAGATATCGCTGTCAAATCACCTTGGTTATCATCAACCTCCCTCCCTCTCTGCAATAAACTTCCTATTCATCTCCTCTCACTCTTTCTTCTTCAACGACGTTTTCTCCTGCACCTATACCCTTCATGGTTCACATGGCGACTCTCCACCGAAGTGACTGGGTCAAAAGGTAACACACACACACACACAAACCTTATGCTCCTTCAATTCCTTCATTTGGAAGCTTCGAAACTGATGTTTTATATGGTTTGATCATTAATTTATTCATCAACATTGGCCTGGCCAGGGAGAGTCCCGCGCCCCCCCCCCCGGAGATCCTGAATCATCCACCGGTCGACGTCGGAGACATCGAAATTTCACCTTCACCTTCAGAAGAACTGACAGACTCGCCTGGAACGGCACCCGCGAGTTCACCGTAGGAGGGACCATCTCCATCACCCTCACCTATGTCGTCATCAACCCCGTCGCAGACGCCAGTTCTATCTCCATCATCTTCATTCTGGTCAAGATTGGCGCCAACACCAGCTCCATCACCGTCGTCCACAGCGGAGGCACCAGAAGAGGACGATTATGAGGACGAGGATGGACCCACGAGTGTGCCATAGTATAAACGGTTGGGAACCATATATATTTGTTGAAGAAGGAGTGAGGGGAGATGAATCAGAAGTTTCATGCAGAGACATAGCATGGGAAGAATTTCTTTTCAACCGTACAGGTAACTTAAGATAAATCAATCTTGAAATCTGTAAATACTTCTTAAATTCCATAAATTTTTTACGGAATCCGTAAACTTCTTTTTCCTAACGGATTTCCAACGAGGACAAAGTGATTTGGCAGCCATGCCGGTACTTGTTTTTTTACATGTGGATGAATCTGATTGTGGTGAAGTGGATAAGGATTATTTTATGAAAAAAAATAGCAAGACAGCGATTAAATTTTAATTAAATTAAAAGTTTAGGGACTGAAGTATAAATGAATTAAAAGCTCAATAACTAAAAGATTAATTTTTTTCCGTAAACACAACTTTATTTATCATTTAAATACAGCATACACAAGGGAACAACATAAGAGTTCATGTGATTTGTAATTTGATAACTTTTCAATTGAATAACCTAGCTAGCTTCTATTTTATGAGAAACTTCTCCATTAAATTTAATCATCGTTTTGTATGATTGATCCAAAATGTATGAGCTTTGTCATTTATCAAATGATTTAATCATTTTAACTTTCAAATTAGTTATGTATCTTGCTTCATATAAAAAAATCACATTCCATACATTTTGTTCTATACTCATTCAAATGGAAATCCTTCGGCTCTAATATTATTGTTCATAACTCAAGTTTTGAGTCAATTTCATCTCTTAGCATTACTATAAGAACTATATTATTAGCAAAAAGTGTATACTTGAGGATTTCTTCTTGTATAAGTTTAATTAAAATATTTAAAATTATGTTAAACAAGTAATGGTTCAAAGATAATTTCTGATATGTTGGCCAAAGTATGGCATCAATTATCCTATGGCGGATGCCCGATTGAAGGCTAAGTCATAATCGAACCATGACGATTAGACGTATGCTCTACTAAGAGTTAAGGAAATAGAGTTGCACTATGGCTAACAGCTATAACTTTTATCTTAGTGGTAAGCACTTATCCTAATATGATATACATATAAATATTTATAGAAAAATCCTCTGTGTCATCTCTGGATATTCTTAAACTAATTATGGAATCATAATTATTTTATATGACTTTGATATTTACAACGCCCTGTGTTTGTGTTTCTTTTATAAGGCTTTTCAAAGTAGGCACCTTGCTATAAAATTGGAAGTTTTTATAGTCAATGAAAATTATCAAAACGGTTGGTAAGCTTCTAAAAGCATGTCTTTTAATTGAAACTACATTAAAATAAATTTTATTTACTAATTAATCACTTGCATACTACATATGTGAATTATACTTTTAGAGTTTATTCAATATTTACTAGTTCTGTTTAATATTTTTAGTAAATTTAGAAAATGGTAATTTTTAACTTTAAAAATCAATAATTTGATAATTTTTTTTGATCAATTCAACAAGATATGTATTTGGCCCAAAAAAACTTTTAAAATTCGTACTTGTAACTATTTATTGGTTTTGATAACCAACTCAATAATTATTGACATATGTGATCCCCCAACCCCATAAGATATGGTCCTATTTGCGAACGCGACAGAGAAATATTTTTACGTAAGTCAAAATAAATATGTGAAGGAGATTATCTCGTTTTGCGAACATACTGTTCAACGTGTGTTTGGATTTTAAAAATGTTGTTCCAAATAAACCCATGGTATCTCTAATCTTTCACTTTCTTTTTCTGTTAAAAATAACATTCTGTTTATTTTGTTCCAAATCTTTTTTTTTAACATTTTTCCCAAGTCATTCCATTAGATTCCATGAAAAAAAATATTTTTTCAATGATATTTATTCAAAAGTTTTCCTTATTATTTTCATGGTACATAAATGAACCTTTTCAAACTGTAAGTTCATGGATTGAAACAGCACGATTATCTATATCTTTTTTTTACCAGCGACGATTTTATATATTTAACCTGTTAAAAGGTATATTTAAATACGATTTTTTTTACATCTTATCTCTATTTTCAATTGAAATATCATAAATTTAAGACCACTTAACACAAAATAATCATATTGAAAAATCTATATTTATTTACAAAATTTATATCTTCATTATTATATTATGGAGAAGTATACAAATGTCACATTTTGATTAAAAATTTAATATTGTATATGTTATTTTAAAAGAAAATTACTGAAATTAGTTTATAAATATTAATTAATTATTAATGCATGTACGACTTGCATTTATTCTCTTTATTATTCATTGATATTATATAATTAATATCAATGAATTATACTATTAAATTAATATAATTAATATCAATGATATTATATTATTCATTGATATCATAATAATTAATATACTTAATAATTAATTATTATGATTTTCTAATGTTGTGTCTCTTTTCGTTTGAATTTTAATTTGACTTTCAATGTCAAAAATTTCATATAAAATTGGATTTATATCTTTCTTTTTTTTTTGCCGAAGATTTATATCTTTCCATTCAACAGTTTCTATCAAAATTATTAAGTATATTATTCATTGATATTATATATGGAATAGGCATATATAGGTATATTTTTTGACCGAAGATGAATATTGAATAGGTTTATTAATAAATAATAAAATAATTAATAATTAATAATTAACCGACGTGGCGGTGAAAGTTTTTTTTTAGATACAAGGCGGTCAAAGTTAACATACACGTTACAAGAACAGAAATGGATACGGTAGACTAGACGGTTCGAGTTATCCAAAAAGAATGGATTGTTCAAATTTAGAAGTTGAAAAGACTATATTGTCCTTCATACTCCGCCGTAGGACGCTCCTAAAATAGCGGTTCGGGGAAGGAGAAGCTACCCACGATCCAAATCGATTCGATTTTTGTTTTCTCAAAAAAAAAAAAACAAAATTCCATTTTCGTCTTCGTCTTCTTCAATGGTCGGTCCTTCTACGTTCTTTTTGTGTGTGTTCCTTTCTATATAAACAGCGCGTGCCCCTCTGGTTTCTCTGGGTGCTTCTTCGTTCTTTTGGGTTCTCTGTTGTTTTCGGTTCTCCGGTCGTGTGAATGTCGAAGAATAGTTTGACAACATGAGAAAGAAACTCGATACTCGTTTCCCTGCCGTATGTTTTATATCTTCCGTTTATCCTTTTATTTGGTTTATGATTTATTTTCTTCCCTCCTGCTCATTGGGTTTTCAATATATTTTGGGTTTTTGGTGTTTTTAAGTATTTATTACCAATATGCGTATGTAGATAGGTTGTTTCCTTGGTGTAATTGATTTGTATTGCACTTATGGGAGATGCGCTGCTTCTGGTTTTTTGTTTTTCCTTTTCAATTTGTTTAATTTATTCAATTTCTTCTTTGTGTTGGAGGGCTTACTGGATTATCTTGCTTTCTCTATGTTTTTTTATAATGCCTTCTGTTTTGGATGCTAGTCTGTGAGAACTTTTTTTTATGTATATTACAACAATTGGAGTATAGGGCAACAAGCTGTTCCTCAACATTCTTTTCTGAAAATTTTTTCTTGGAAAAAACTTTAGTCGTGATTTATTTTCGTATTTTGTTTTTTCCATAGTTTTTTTAACTGGTTGGGCTAATCATTGACAGGCTCGGATTAAGAAAATTATGCAATCAGATGAGGATATAGGGAAGATTGCCATGGCCGTACCTCTTCTTGTTTGTAAGTAGTTCTGTGTAAGCCATGTTATAGTTTGTCTCACAGTGTAGGGAGTATGCGATAAGTTATCTCTGGCTTATAATAACGTTCTAATTATTTGCAGCTAAAGCACTAGAACTCTTTCTGCAAGATTTGTGTGATCGGACATATGAAATAACATTGACAAGAGGGGCGAAGACATTGAATTCCTTTCACTTGTAAGTGTTGTTTCTACTAGTTGATTTTGATTCAATGAATTTTAGTATTTTCCCTTTGCAAGTATGGTAGGCAAAAATGTTTTCTTTCAGTTATATGTTGCTGTTTCTAAATAAGAATGGGAGAGTTCCAAATATGATGATGATGATGGTGTTTTGGTCATAGAAGCCTTTGGATTTTTCTGGTTTTGGATTCAAGACGCCTAAAATAATAAATAGACTCTATCTTTCGTTCCGTGCATAAATACTTCTGCATATGCATCTGATAACAAATATTTGCAAATGAAAAGTTTGAGAAGTTGGAAAATTTGCTGTTTATTTGTTTGTTCTTCTGCTTTCTGTATCTAACTGCTTAAGCTACTTGCATCTCTGCCTTTGTAGAAAACAATGTGTACAGACTGTTAATGTCTTCGATTTTCTGAAAGATATTGTCAGCAAGGTTCCTGATTTAGGTGGCCACGCTGCTTCTGGGGATGACCGTACTGTCTGTAAGAGAAGGTTTGTGGTTTTCCTTCGTAAGTTAGAATATTTTTTTAGTGGAGCAACCTTTTCTGTGTGCTGATTTTTGGAAATTATTTTATCAGGAAGGCGGATGATGATGAAAATGAAAGTGACGATGATGCAAAAAGAAATAAGACGGTAACAATCAAGTCTTTTTCAGTCTGTTACTCTGTTTTGATCAAGAAGGCTTTTTGTCTTTTTCAAATTTTATGATCGAATTCTTGTCAACTGTGCATGGAATGTCTGGTTCTGTGATTGTGTGAATAGTGCACACCACTATGTGGTTATCTTTATGTTCAATGGTATTTAGTGATGAAGTTAAGCAAAGTTCTCAAGTGGCGTGTGAATGCAACTACTCTTTCTGGTAGTCAGTAGTCACATAGAAATGATGCCTAAAATCTTTCCTTTCTGCGTTCCTTTTTCTTTAAAGACGGAAACCTGTTGCCTCTCAGAACTGTTGGCCATGCAGTGTGCACTGAAGAGATTTTAATTCACCCTTTATTTAAAGATGTAATCATTATATGGGGTTTATGGATCTTTTTGTTTCACATGTTGGTCGATTTAGGATTTGGGTGCAATTGGAATTTGCTAAGGCATTTGGGCCTCAGTTTTATGGTCCCCTTTTGGTATCCTAGATGAGTTAAGATACATTGCTTTGTACTCCTTCTGATCCTAAATGCAGGAGGTAGTTGATTATATTGTTTTGATCATAAATGTAAGATCTCAATATCCTTTTTCTCTCATATTTATCATTCCCCCCTAAACTGTCCTGTTGATTGCACACATTAATGGGTGTAATCAATAGGGCCATTTTTCAATGGTAATGATTAAAATGATGGGTGGATTTATTAGATAGGCTTCCTAGGAATAGCCGTCCAGTTGTATGATAAAGTTACCCTGTTTTTATATGATAAGCTGGTATATTGGATTTTACTTAGATTTAATTTTAAAAACCAAGGCACTTGAGCCTAGGTTCTGGTGTCCAACTGCAATTTTGTTATTAGAACATGATTTTGATACTTTAATCAGGTATTCTATAAAGAAGCCTGGAGACGAACAATTCAGGTTAAATTGATATGTTGAATTTGCTTGATCTTGTTTTTGGCCTTCAGTTTTAATTGTCGTCAGCTTTAGCACTTGAGGTGAATTGGTTAGCTGAGGAATATTAGTATCTGAAGTATTTCGAACCGTTTGATGTTAAATTTCCTTTCTTTTTCTGAATATGTTGCCCTTTTACGATTTGCAGCCAGAAAATGCACATCATTCTGGTGGAAGGGGAAGAGGTCGGGGCAGAGGC
>JANTPZ010004015.1:0-41682 GCA_025593235.1 Vachellia pachyceras
ATAGAATGAGGGATTAATTTTCATGAATGAAAGCTAATTTAAATAAATTGTATAAGTAAATAAATATAAATCAATATACAAGGGTAACATGGTAAATTGGTTATTAATTTCCCTCCCTTCTCCTCCTGAACCAAACAAAATATCATTAAAAATACTTCCCCTTCCATCCCCTCTAACCAAACCAAACAAGGTAACCTTATACTCTTCCATCCCTTACCCTTCCCTCCTATCCATCCCCTCCCTTTCCCCTCCATCAAACCAAACATAGCCTAAGTTGTGCATTTGATGTGAGAAATGTTTTGGATCCAGATTTGTGATCCTCAACACATGTGGGTATTTGTAAAAACATATACTCAGTCAATCTACAGTTATGCCCGGAATCCTTCAATATATCCATATATAATATGTAAGTTTTAACAAGATGCTTGTCGGGCAAAAAAAAAAAACAAGATGCTTACCATTTTGAGCCAAAGTTGGGAAATTAAGATTCTAAACAAGTATTGGTGGTCAAATTCTCGGCAAGGGATATAGATCATCCTGGACCTAACTTTGGTGTATTGGAGAGGATGGGATGGCCATTTGACCCCATTGCTATAATAGGAGTTTGTTTAATGATCACAAAACTTTACCGTCAGATAACCATTTATCATGCTTCTAAGGAATCTGTGGTTGTACTGTCGTTGGAGGTTGTCAGATATAATCAGCTACAAGTTTGTCTAATTTCCTATTTAGTGTCATTGGATTTAGTAGGGGGAGCAAAAAACCCATGGTTTGCATAACCCGCCCGGAACCCGCGAAAACTACCCGGATTGGGCCCGTCCATTGTTGGCCCATTACATGCGGGCTAAAAACCCACCCAAATCAATAATAAACGGGCGGGCTATGGGGATGCTAATGGGCTGCCCGTACCCGCCCGTATATTTTTTTTTAAAAGAATTTCTTTCCCCATCCCCAAAACAAATGCCCCAAAATTTGGGGGCCCAAAATGCCACTGCAGTCTGGCCCAGTGCCCCACATGCTAACGCTTCCATTTCGAACCAATAAACCTTACCTCATCTAGTCATCTGCTTGCCCTGCCCTAGATTCGACGTGACGACGCCACCGAGTTGAGAGCTCTGTCTCATTCTGTTTCGGCATTTCTCTTCTCCCATCACTCCAATCTCCTCCTCCTCTGCGTTATCGCTTTTGTTCTTCTTCGAGTTCTTGCAAATTTGAGCTTCCCTTACTTCCTTCTGCATTCTGCTCCTCTTTGCTCCGCTTTTCTGGTATTTCCTCATATCTCTAATTCTATTATCTGCTTGCGTGGATTTTGATCATGCTATGTCTCTAACAAATAACCTTTCTTGTTGAATTTTAGGGTGTTTTCCCTGGCTTATGGTTGGTAGGACTCTCTGCGGAAAGCTACAAGGGTTAACTACTGTAGCAAAGGTTCTCTTTCGACTCTCTTCTCTGATATTTAACGATTGATCATAGTTGTTACATAATTGAAGTTATAAATATGGTGCAGTCTGCCGATTACTTTGTGCTCTTGTGTTTTTAAGATGGGGATTGGGGATTAGGTATCTGGTTATTGGGATATATATTTAACTAGAAAGCTGATAGTTTGATGCCGCGTTGTGCAGAGGTAGAGAGTTTGCAAAAATGGCTTGAAGATCTTCTGGCTTCGGTAAACTGAGAATCTTAAATGGAGGTACTAAAATAAATTTAACTAGAAAGCTGATAATGTATTTTTCTTTTAACCATGTATTAGATGTTCTAAAATAAATATTTTCTGTTGTACTTGGATGTGATGTGATTATGCCTTTGCAGATAGAGGCCTCTTATACAACAACCACTGGAGAAACAAAAACCAACCTGCTTTTAACATCTGGGTGGTAAGTTTTTGCTCAACATATTGTAAACAGGAAATGGTGATAATGAAATGTTGCTCAAAATACCTGCCTCCCAAGCAGGAGGAGTTTAAGGCATCGTTTGTTTCGCTGAGACAATTGATTTTATGCATATCATAGTTATAATTATTATGATTCTTTTATATTTGTTGTTAATAAGAAATGCATGCCATGTGAGCTTCAAACCTACCAATTTGATTATGGGATTTTACTTGAAGTGTTTGAAAAAATTAATTTGATAAATGTTTTTATTCAGTAATGTAACAAGCATACATTTTATTGTTTGCTGGGAATTGTAACAGAATGGAAGCTACTTTTCCTTTATTTTAAACTGAATGGAGGGCATGATCCATTATTTATCATTTTTCAGTTATGTTTCATTTTTTTTTTTCATAATTACTTGTGTGTTTGGGCTATATATTTGGTCTGCGGTAGCTGATCCTGCAGATCCAGGGGTCTTCTAGTAAAAAAAGTATCTGAAAATTTCAGACAGTAAAAATCTTGCTGTATAGAAAGATTCTAAACTTGGTGGGCAATTAACTTCATCCATCAATGATGCATATACTTCAACTTTTGAAGCAAAATTTGTTGATAAGGAAGCATTGGGCACAGAAGCAAGTTTGAAAGATACAGCTATATCGATAGTGTAGATTGAGAGATCACCTTGATCATCATGTTTAATGTTGGTGTGCTCTTCCTGTGCTTTTATTTGTGGGTGCTCTAGTTCAGGCGAGGAGTCCTCTGACCAACAAAAAAGTGAAGATGGCATGTTTTATTGCAGTCTGTGTGAAGTTGAGGTCCGTGAAAGCAATTTAACTTGAGATTTTTTATATCCAAGAAAAGTTTTGGAATTCACTTTATAAAATACAATGTGTTTACTTCAACAGCTAGATTTGTTATTCATGCCCTTTGATATCATGCTTCACTATATTATTTCTATCATGATTACCCTAGAATGTGTGTAAAAGAGTTTATATTATTGAAAGCTTCATCCTGTCAATTTTATACCGGCTGCCCATTACCCACAAAAATCCGCCCGTATATGTATGGCCCGTTTAACAATGGTTAAATGGGTTGAGGCACGGGTACGGGCTAACCCGTACCCGTGTAACTTTAGACGGGCAGGCTATGAGTTGGGGCACGGACTAGCCCGCCCACCCGTTGCTCACCCAAGATTTAGCAGAGGGGGGTCAATCCTAAGTAGTAACTAGTAGTGGTAATACGGGTTGGGCTCGGGTTGGCATTTGCCAGCCCACCAGCCCTTTTTTTTTATTTTTTTTAATTTTTTTAATTATTATATCTTATATATTTTTACCTTTTTTCATCCCAATATTTTTTATAAGGACAAAAGTAATATTAAATTCTATTTTTAGGAAATTATTGAACACTTATTCATAGAATTTGAAAGAGAATAGCATAAATATGCAATCTTATAAGAAAAAAGTAAGTAAAAAATGAAAAAAAGAATTTATTTTTAATTTTTTTAAAAAAATAAAAAAATGGCGGCTGCGGGCTGGGGTTTTCCAGCCCGCCAGGTGGGGGGCTGGCCCGTTTTACCGGCTCTAGTAGTAACATGGTCAAAGGCGACTCCATTTGAGATTAGATTATTGACATTTTAAATGAGCTTTTGAAGACGGGCATGATTCTAAGTTCCTATCATTGATCCGTGCCCTTCTTTAACAATTCGTGCACTCCACATCTGCATTTTTGTTCAGTTTGTTTTCTTTTTGGACATTAGTACATGACAAATGATCCCTACATAAGGAGCCATCAGCATTGTTTTTCACACTTCCTTTCAAGTAATGATCAGTTCTACTGTGTAAGGACCAGTGAAGTTTAAACCAAAGCATTGTGCGGACTTATATAATCTGCGGGGCTCTATCATAGAACGGCATTTTCATGCGAAACATAATTAACTAAAGCTAAAAAATAGGGGAGAAAAGAAGAAACTGATTTCCTTTCTGATATATACAACACAGCAGTGTAAAGGCATTCAATCGGAGTAGGCAAGATAGGAGGATCTGAAGGATCCAAAACTGCCAGAGAGGCGTTCGAGTCGAGACCAAAGCATGCTTCCAATTGAAAATCCATGAGCAGCCTCTATATTACCCCTCTTGGGCCCACGCGAGGAACTGGAAGATGAGGCTTTGGACATCCTGTAAGGAGACTTGTGAACTGCAACAATGGATCCACCTGCCTCTCGTCTCACTGATTCCAATATCTTTGGGTTCACATCCTCGCCCGATGAATCCGTAACATAGAATGATCCTTCTGCTTTATCACCTCTCGTTCCAATCTCCACCCTCGATATCCACAGTCCATTCTCTCGGAACACCCTCGTCACGTCCCACATTAACCCCACTCTGTTCTCTGTGCTGATGTCTATCCTTAATCCCTGCAAAGTTGTTCCCTCCGAATGTAAATAAATAAATAAAAATACACCAACAAAAAAACCTTGAGGCAGAGTGACTGAGTGAGTGTTATTGGCTTATTGCCCTTACATGCGACACTCTGCGCTCTATAGCAGCGAATAGGCATAAGGTTAGCTTTTGCCTCTCGCCCTCTCTGGGCATTGTTGAACTAGCCTTGGGTCTCACAGTACTCCTGAAAATCAACATGTTATTGTTTTGATGTTTTAAAACGAGTAATGAATGGAGTGGGGAACAGAGGAAGGTGTGTGAGTAGACACCTGGTGAGCCATGGAGCGAGCAGAGCGAATGGCGGCGTGAAACACCACATAGTTCATGTCGGTGAGGACGCAGACGTTATCGAACAAGAGCTTTGGGCGATCCCTGCTCCGGACGTTCACCACCCAATAGTCTTTCTCCTCGCACCTTCCGATCCACACGTGGGTCCCATCACACCCCTTCTTGTGCTCTCCGCCGCTCTCCCACTTGCACGCCCGACACCGCTCGTAGTCCCTCTTGGCGTACATCAACTGGTGCAGCCGCCGCTCCATGTGGGTGCGTCCGGCGGCCAAGGCGGTGAGCCTCACGCTCCCCTTCTCACCGTGGGCCTCCAGTACAGACTCCAAGTGCCGCTCTACATGGCCCAATCTGATTGGGTCGTGGATGGGCTGAGATGTGGAAGCGTCCTCCACGTGGAGGATGCAGGCTGCTAGCTCGTTGTGGGTCCAGGCTATTGCGGAGGTGACGTTGCAGCCCAATTCAACGAGAACCGCTGATATCTCTGAGAGTAGGCCCGGCCCATCTGTCCCAGTCAACTCTACCGCCGTGGTCTTCCCCCGCACTCTTTCTTCTTCCTTGCAACAATTTCCTTGCGTTTCTCTCCATATTTCTCCTCTTCTACTCGCGCACAGAGCCTGAAATTTCCTTCCACATGTATTCTCTTACTCTCAAAGTATTCATTCAATAAACTTAAACTAATCATTTCTAAAATGAGCCATGTACTTTCAAATTTATTGTGTGGAGAGGGAAGAGAAGAGAGAGACCTTTTGAATGTAAAGCGTGAGGCTCTCGTCAATGAGTTTGCTGCCGAACGAATCGGTCACATGGAACACTGCCATCACATACCGCCACAGGGATCAGCCAAAAAGAGTATATTAATTCGCAATCGTCTTACAGGTAAAATGTGGCTCACAGTCACAGTACAGTACAACGCAGGCTTTTAAAAAAAACAAATAATTAAAAAATGCAGATATATATCGGAAAACAAAAAAAATCGTGGGAGAATTGATATGGCATTGTGGCTAAAGCAATGAGGAAGAAACACTTACCGTCCATGAACCATCCACCGTCTGAGGAAATGAATGATTTGGAGATAACGAGGTCGAGATCTGTCAACACCTGCACCATTTCCAACAGTATCCCATCTTTGTTTGCACTATCAACCTGTCCATTCGACAAGCCCAATGAGATGTATATACACAAAATATCGTTTCTCACAGCTTTCACTTAATTCTAACCATGCGTAAGGCCTGTCTATTTCTATAGTAATTGCCACAGTGATCTCAAACCCTTCCATATCACTCTCTTTGCCATCTTCTAGCGCTATCATCCCAATATTGGATTGCGTCATTTTCGAAGAGTCACACCCAAATTTGGTTTCTTATTGACGTAAAGCCAAAAATGAAATCAATCAACTTGCTGTAACACTGCTTTCGTAGGATTGTTCAATCCTTTCCCGGCCGTTTCCAAAACAGATCAATCCTAATTTTGTGATGGGGATGAGGGCCCACCCGGCACATTATGTGGCCTTCTCTCTTCTTTTTTTTAACCTGATAACGTTGATATCTCATAGAATCTAATATATAACCATGCACCCAGCTATGTAAACTGAGAAACATCTTACCACGTGTGCACCAGGCATGTGCAGGAGGTTATTTTCTTCTTGTCAATTTCAATTAATATTGAAGTGCTCAACAATTTCGTCGTCTAGCTAGCTATGCCTACGGCCAGGGCTAAAAAATCTGTGAAGCTGTGAACAGCTCATTGTCGTATAGCCAACAAGGCAACTCTATAATTCATTGAAAGGCAAGTCGATCGGAACAGTTAATCGATAATACACAATAAAAGTTTATTACTGACCTTGACCACTGTGCAGTCCCCGCAAGAGTCATTATCGATGCACACACTGCCCATAAACAGCATCATCGGAAATGGAAACCAATTAATTAGAGTTTACAGAGCATCTTAATATTGAAGAATATATATATATATATAACTATGAATATAATTCCCAGCAACTATAGGACTGAAAGCAAACGGGAGATGCGAAAATGGTGCCAGTAATGAAGTATTAGTACCTGGGAGGATATATTCTTTCTATAAGTGATTCAAGCTCCCGATCGATGCGCGACTGGCGAATCATCTCCATCATGACTTTGCAACACGAAGACCTGTGCACTGCAGGTTTATATATTCAAAGGCCACGTAAGCTCAAGTTGTGAAATCGAAGGAAGAACCGGGAACGCGTTGATGAAAAACGACGCATCAAGCACAGCTATTCTCGACGAGGCAGCAGCGCCATCCTTCTTGTATTGGAAGCGATCGCTCCCAGAATTCCAAGAAACCACAAATTATTATTTAATTAAAAACGATAACTGGGTTAACGCCTCATCGCAAGATAATACTCCCATCGCTTTGCTGGGAAACAATTATAAATGCGCTCACAAAGCCGGGGCATAGAATTGCATGGGAAATGTACAAAGGGTGGGATGTCGATCGGAAATATGAGACGAATGAAGGTGCTGAAGAATTCAAAGTTTCCGTAACAGCCGTTGAAGGCTAAGATTTTTGTTTCTCGATCGTGTGGATGATGACTAACGAGGAAATATGCGTAGGCATATGGGAATCAATGATAAAGGAAAGCGAAAGAGGACATGAAGAACATGGACACAACATAAAAATGGGAAGAAACATAGGAGATTGTTACCTCACGTGGGTGGAAATCTCAGAGTAGATGCAAAATTCATGGGATGCAGAGAGGGGAGTGGAGAAGAGTATGCAGAGGGATCTGAATTGCTATGTTTGGGATTGGGTTGAGAGGGCACACACTCAGAACTGAGGAATAACACAAGTTTCCATATATAAAAGCCCAAAAAACGGGACGGGTTGGGGGCGCGATTGCCTATATATGTATAAAAGCTGAGAGAGGGCTGGGTATGTCAGTCTATATATAAATGGCACCGTCGTTTATAGGGAGGAGGCTGGGGAATGAAGGAAGGGTGGCTCCAACGTTTGGGGCAGAAGGTTGAAGTTGATGGGCGTGAGTGGCGTCAGCGTGCGAGGGGAAAGGGACAGCTCAGCAGAGAAAGATAGAGGAAGAAGGAATGGGAGCAGCTTACGTGTAGTGAGTGGGTTAACGGGGGAGGAGAGGACTGAGTCGGAGAAGCCACACGTGGAATGTTTTATTGGGATGATGATGACGACGATGACGACGCATGGCTTTGCGGCCAAGTAATGGAGCGTCTAGCCTCTTCTCTATGCACTCACCACTTCACTGCTTGGACCCTCTTTGCCTTCAATTGCTTCTGCTACGACTCAGCCCAATCCATAACCGCCTTTGCCTTCACTCCGTTGAGGGTCTTGCACGTACATACAATATGAAACGCTGCCTTACTGTTAGCCACTTGCACAGCAAGATACGTATAGAACTTCAAGTTGAAGTTGCATCCAGGAGCTGCCACCGGGTATGTTGTGCAACCGTCATTGACGTCATTTGCTTTTCACCGCCACTCTCCTCCCATATACAAATGCATGTTCATCCATATCTGCTTCCACCTTTTCTCTACGTGCAGCTGGTTCGTGTCAATAAACGTTATGGGGCGTCCAACAGGAACGGGCTCGATGGCAATTTAATGAATCGCAGCGTTGTAGGTTGTCCATGAAGCACTCGAACAGAATTCAGTTTGAGAAAAAGATGGGTGGAATCATTTAGAGGGTTGTTAGTTACATCACAGAACCGCTCCGAAGGGGACAAAATGATTTATTTTGGAAGGAATAATAGAATCTTTATGGCGGCTGCGAAAGCGAGAGCGGTCCATCTCTGGAAAGCATGTCTAGTAGCGCTAAAAATCACTGCCCAATACAAAAAGAAAACTAAGAGCAAGACTCTTGAGAGTGTGTTTGAATATGAAGAGGAGAGGAAGTAAGTTTCTTTTCAGCTCTACTGCTTCATCCCAAGTCAATCTTATACTTGTCTTGTGTCTGAGTTTTGCCTTGCTTTAGTCAGAAAGTAAGTGAAAACAAAACACGAGTTCTCTTCTCAATGAATGTTCCTTCACAAGAAGCAAAGTCGACCTATAGTCACTTGGGCTTCCGCATGACGGACCAATTGGGATGCTACTTGGGAGTACCTCTGCCACACAGCAGAGTCACCACAGAGACTTGCAAATATATAGAAGACAAGATCCAGCGAAAGTTGCTAGGTTGGAAGGCTACAACCCTTGCTCTTGCTAGCAGAAATACTTCAACGCAATCTGTGCTATCAACGATCCCCCTTTTTGTGTTGCAGTTAACTAGAATTCCAACAACTACCATAGCTATAGTTCACTCTCTAATTAGGAACTTCGTTTGGGGTACTATTGAGCAATAGAAAAGTGTCCATTTGATAGAATGGGATACCATATGTTAACCGAAGAATTGTGGAGGATGTGGACTCAAGGACTTAAAGGATCAGAACTCAACCTTCCTTATGAAGTTAGCATGCACTATCATTACTCAGCCTAATCCGCTTTGGGTCTAGATCATTCGAGCCAAATATGAATGATCAACTACTCAACCAAGTAAACTCAGAATGAGAAACGTCTCCTACCTATGGCGAAGCTTAAGCAACATTTGGGGAGACGTTGACTTGGGGTTGAAATGGAAACTTGGAGATAGGTCTCTTACTCGCTTATGATCAGACCATTGGATTGGAGAACTGGGAACACTTCACCTAGCCTTCACACCAATTGATGAGAGAAAACGACAGCAACCAATGAAGCAATATGTGCATCAAACCAAGGACTGGAAATGGGATGAGTTTAGGGAGTTGTTACCTTAAGAAACACTAGACCAAATTGCACGACATCTAGCTTCTTCAGCCATCTGTCACGGGGCCATTACTCTCTCCCCTAAAAGCTAGCTCGTGGGGGTGTGCAGCATGCCCGCTTATATAGCCAAGCACCCTCTCGAGCATCTCCAACGTGGGATTTTGACATTCTCCCTCAGCTAATCCGTGAGCGACCTCTCCGCGGGCCCCACCGGTAACCTCGCCGGCGTCCGGAGGGTCCATCAGAGACCGAAGGCTCGGGACTGGCTCTGATACCACTTGTCACGGGGTCATTACTCCCCCCCAAAAGCTAGCTCGTAGGAATGTGCAGCGCCCGTTTATATAGCCCAGCACCCTCCCGAGCCTCTCTGATGTGGGATTTTGACACATGGGCACATGTGTATGAATGTTACTGGAACTTAACGAGTAATGGGGAATTCCCTATCACATCGGATTATCAACTTCTTATGTGCAATGAGTGAAATGAGGAAAACCTAAAATGGGATCTTGCATGGCGCTGGTCAGGAGTCCAACGGATTCGTTATTTTCTTTGGCTTGCCATGAGCAACAAACTACTTACAAATGCAGAATGAACAAGAAGATACATGGCAGCTTCTGGCTTGTGCGAGATTTGTTAGACCCACACGGAGGGCTTCAATTATGTTTTAAGGGAATGCAATCTTGCTACAGCTTGTTGGAACCTTATCATGCCGTCCCATTTACAACATTCCTTCTACGGTAGCTGCTTCAGTCAATGGTTTCAAGCAAACCTTCGACCTTCTTCACTCAAGCCTCTGTGGTGTATAACTTTTGGTATTATCTGTTGGAAACTCTGGGATGCGAGAAACCGCCATCTGTTTTGCCAAGAGTATGCTCAACCTTTCAGATTTTTTAACGAGGCCCTACCTCTGACTGATCATACTGCATATGCCCGAGAATATTATAAGCAGATGACTTTGATTTGATTCTCGGTGCTTGTTTTCTTTTCTTTATCTTCACCCATCTTTGTACATTTTGATCATTAATATATACCTCATTAACTCAAAAAAAAAAACAACAGAAAATCACTGCCCAATGGCTCCAAGACTCATTTCAGGAAATAAGGATCCTTGATTCCCCCTCCACGTGCAAGAAAGAAACCAGGGAGAATAACATCATCTTTTCTTCCCTACATATAGTATATCAATATTTAAACCGTCCAATTTATTTTTTTTATACAATTATCAAAATGTTAAATAATAAAAATAATAAGTAACCAAATTTTAAATTTTTCTATGGATAGTTTAATACTGTTATGAAAAATTAAAAATAATACTTTATCTACAAAACAAATCTGAATCATTCAAATGTTAATATTATAATTGAAACACTGCCAGGGACGAGGGGAAAGATGATTGGGTAAGGAAAAAGGAGAGGTGATCCCTCCCAAGGAAAAAGAGCCCGTATTTATAATAACAGGTTGCCTCAATTACTCCCTTCTTATGTGCCTGTTTCAACGTCGGTTTAAATCAGTGATAAAAATTACTTTTTTTAACATTATTTATGGTTTATAAATTAA
This sequence comes from Vachellia pachyceras, assembly GCA_025593235.1. Lineage (NCBI taxonomy): Eukaryota > Viridiplantae > Streptophyta > Magnoliopsida > Fabales > Fabaceae > Vachellia > Vachellia pachyceras. Next base: position 10,942 of record JANTPZ010004015.1, read on the forward strand.
ATATATGAGATGAGTTTTAGCATAAATTACATACACTTATTTTTCAAACGCTAATAAAATTGATTTTATCAGCTTTGTCTAATTCTGTATGCAAGCTGATTGCTTGCCACCAACTAATGATGGAATTCCTGATAACCAAATAAAGCTCTATTCGAGCGCTTCCTACTTGCCACTTCAGTAAAGCATATACATCTAGTTAGCATGTGTGTTCAAGAATTCGTCAAGAGAAAGGAGTTTACAGATTTCTAAACATGCATAACATCACCACATTAAACAGAAAAGTACTTCTGACATGTTTGGTATGGTGGAATTGGAAATGTAATTCATTTCCTATGTTTGTTACGATGAAATTAGGAGGTGGAATTGGAAATGGAATTTAAAATGGGTAGAAATGATTTTTATGATGTAACCGATGGAATTGATTTTTTGACCCCTTGTTTCCATCTCCATCTCCATCATAATTTCTATCTTCATTTCTATTTCCATCTCCACTAAAATTATTTGCAGCGTACCAAAGGAGACATTCATTGTTCAATTAAAAAAAATCTGTGTTCTTTCCTGATTACACCCAACAACCCTCAAGAGTATAATTTGGTAATGCAGGGGTACCAAATATAAAAAAATCACTTTTATTTCAAAAGCCAAATTTGAGTTGACGCGTCAACACGCGCATGAGAATGATTTAATTTAGTATTACACGCAATGCAATCAATCGTATGACACATATACTGCATACATCATCTCAACAAGTGTTCATAATACATTGTATATGTTACATTAAGTTCGTGTTTCGTAATTACATTTTGTTATTCGTTTCTATTTAATCACATTTTGAAAAGGAACCTGTTCTGTTTGCTGTTTCCTCCGATGCACAGCAGACAAGTGTATATATCTGTGTAATTAATTATCTTCTGGAAGCAGTGCCGATACATTTTTGCATGTACTAGTGACATCCAATTAGCGATAAAATAATGATACATTGAAAGCACAATGTAAAATAATGATAAAGTATTAGAATTGCATCAAATAGGACTAGATATACTCATCACCATTATGATAAAGCCAGTGTGAATTGGCCCCAATGAAGCAAGTGCAGATTATAAAACTCATGATATAAATATCAGAGCAGCTGCCTGTATCGTGAGTACAATATTATACATACTCACAAATTTCACAGGCATGCGACTATTATAGCATAATATATAGATGCACATATTAAAAGGGCAGAATAAATAAAGGGTGAGTGGGGAAGGATGGAGAGTGTATGAATCTAATATCTAATATTTATATGATAAGCTTTGAGGAACTTTAAATCTTAATGCTGGGGTGATGACTGGGTGTAGATGTAGTCGAGATGAGCCACAAGCTAAGTGTTCTCCTCATCAATCACTCATTCTCTGACACGTCTTCACACTTGTTCTCCACGCCCTGTATATATATATATATAGATATCCCACGATATAAACACAGCGTGCATAAACAACCCCCCACGAATCTCAATTTATAAAGAATTGGTATCAGATCAAGAAGGCAAAAATATCATAGTGTAACCAACCTCATGCTGCGCTTTGCCATAGAAGCAATTGGATTTGTTTGGAACAACGTTTTCAAAAGTCAAACGTAGGTTTAACAGTATTTTTTAGTAAAATAAAATAATATCCTCCTTATATTTATCTCAACTTGTGCAAAAATACTTCTCTACCACATTTTTAAATAGTCTCATTGTGAATAGTTGGTTCAGGACGAGTGGCGTGGGCTAACATGTGAGTTTGAAGGGATATGACTTATGAGTGATGACATGTATACAATTACAAATAAGATGGATTAATTTAAAAAAATTATAAATATATCATTTAATTAGTTTTTTTAATATTAATAAAAAAAGTTAATTGCCACTTACCAAACATAGTATCACGAGGCAACATAGACATGGAGCTAAACAATTTTATTCCCTTGTTATAGAAACAATCGCGCGAGGCCGTACCAGAACAAGTCCACAACAACCCAGCTTAAACTTAGTAAACAATATTCAGAGAGATAGAATAGCAGAGTCACAAAAATGAAAGATGCTAACATGAACAGAAAAGGAGACAAACTCATATTCAGAGATATTTTTTCAAGACCCTCCTTCCAAAGACAATCGTACTTGAGGTGCTGTGGAGCTTTAAACGTGGGAATCTTTCTGAACAAAAATTTAACCCTTAATTCATGACATTGTTAGGAATTAGTGAATTCTATTCAGTGAAAACTCGTAAATCAGCGTTTCCTGCTTCTTATGGTACTTGCCATGATGGTCAGCCTAGAAAACAGGTCTTCCAAACTTCTTTTAAAAACATTCACTTTTGTTTTTGGTTTACGTGATAGGGCTAAAGCCTAACAAGAGAGAAAGTACGTCAAGTCATAAATGCATCTGCAGAACGTTTATTAAAAATTTACCTTCGGAAATTAATTCCTTTCTGGCTCTATCTCAGTTACATCATGCTTTGCTCTAGATGAATACAGGCCTCATCAATGCAATAACAAAAGTTTGTTGCACTATCCAACTAATATTAAAATCTCGTGAAGTTATCGGCACAATCACTATTCATAGTCACCGTAATTTCTACTGCTTAAAGATGTTTATTTTTCACTTTTTATACACTATTTAATTTCAGCTCATAAAGCGGCAACCGTTACATAGAACTGATGCTGAGTATAATGGTTATAAGGAAAATTATATCCCAAGTTTAAAACTAATCAAATATATAATCTACAAGGAGTCATATTGTCCATAAGTTTATTTATTATAGTGTATATATAACCTAATTAGTTCTTAAAAATCATGTTTAATTTGTTTTAAAATTCACTTGAGTGAATGTTTAAAACAAAGGTATTTTAATAATAAGTATTCTTTTTTGGTAATTAAGACTTATTTTAAAGAGGGGGTGTGTAGTTTATTAGCTAGATGGGGATGGATTGGAGGATGAGAAGTCAAAATTGTTGGAGAAATGGAGAAGGGATCGAGGAAAGGTCGGACATATATAGCGTAAGCCTAGCAAGAGTCATAGCTAGCTATACGGAAGAATGGAGCGGAAGCAATGATAACAGCACGACGCATTAATTTGATGTTTCAGAAAATGGAATTATTACAGTTGACGTTTCTGCCTTCCCTCTGCCATGGACATGGCGGCCGCACCTTCCAATTATTACCTCTTCTTCTTCTTCTTCTTCTTCATACATGAGGCGTTTTTGTGATGAGTATTGATCCTCAGAGTTGAGATAAAAGTAAGTGACAGAGATACGATTTCTGAAGAATTATGATATGTGAAAGTGAACAATGAAGCCACTGTGTTTTCCGTCTTCTCGTACACATATATCATTCGGCAAATGATCCATATCCCTCAACCATAGATTCAACTGTCAACCAATTCCATCAACATCTTATTAGTAACTTTTTTCCCAGCCACACAAGTGGGTGATCGTATTTATATTCCTTATTAAATGTGGAGCAGCCTAAGATAGCTTGCATTAAATCCACACTTGTGCCTGCCTCAACAAAAATCCACACTCACGTACTTTTCCCTCTCTAACTTCAGCACCTTCTTACTCAAATTTGGGTTTCATATTGCTGACTTGCATTTAATTCGGAGCCATGGCTCTTAAGAATTACTACAGTTTTTATTCATCCACACCTATTGCCCCATAATTAAATTGGATTATCATATGCCGAATCATCCATGAACGACTAATCAAACCATTATATTCCATTGCAATGGTTTTAATCAAATCTATAATAATAATAATAATAATATATATAGAGTAGGAGACTATGCTGATATTCTCCCCAGGTGCACTCTTGTGTTTCCTCCACCGGCGCTCTAACCTTTGCTTCTTTTCCCCACGTCCTCGTCTCTGCGTGTATTGCCCTCGGATGTGTGTTCGCTGGATCTCTGAATGCGCGCGTATGTGGTTCTGAATGTGCGTCTTCCTTCCCCCTTGCATTCTATGATATATATATTTATATGTCCATTAGTGCCAGACCGTCAACCCCTTCTTTTCTTTTATTTTTTTTTAATCTTTTGATTTTTCTCTATTTCTTGATTTGTCAATATCTTCTCTTTCTGTCTTTTCCTAAAAAATAACAAAATAATAAAATAACAAGAAATAACCTCTGCACCTCATAAACACACTTTCACGGGATATCCTTCTGCGTAGAAACATATGGGCTTATATTATCAACTCAACTTCATTACAATAAGTAGTAATAAATACATGGATGGGAGTCTCATAGTATAAAAGGGGGGAAACTAAAAGCTTGGGGTCAAATCCGGAAGAAGCCAGCATCTGACGTACGTATATAATTAGGAATGTTGTGGTGGCATATATTTATATGCGTTTATATATATATATATATATATGCTTGTACTATATAATAGTGATAGAGAAATTCAAGGTTTGTGCTTCTGGGTGTAGATATAGTCAACGTGAGCAGCTAGTGTCCTCCTCATCAAGCACTCATCCTCTGACACGCCTTCACAAGAGTCCACTACACCCTCATCACGCTCTGATGCGTCCACCAAACCCTATGCACATGAAAATAAAACTCAGCTAAAAACCCAAACAGAGCACAATACAAATCATATACACACACACACAAAACATGGGTTATAATAAGTTAATTTAACCAACCAAATGTTGTGCCTTTGCTGAAACTTCGTCGTTCAAACCTGCAGGCACAGGGCGAGTGGCGTGGGTGATGAGCATGGAAGAAAGAAACAGAGCTGTGAAGAACAAGGCTGTGATCTTGGTGGCCATGTTTTGTTCTCTGGATTGGGTTAATTAGAAGAGACAGTGAGATGAGAGGATTGGGTTTGAAGAAGGCTTGAAGCTAAGAGGAGGGAGGGAGGGAATTTATAGAGGGATAAGATGACAGATTGAGGTGCGAAGGGCAACAATAATACTAAATAAAATATAAAAAAGGAGGGCAGGGGGACATTAATGGAACGGAAAAGTTGTTTTGATGATTTTTTATATACTAAAATAAAGGATCTCATGAAAGGTAGGGAGAAAAATAGGACCAAAACGAAACAACACAACAAGAAGTAAACCGAAAAAACCAACTGATGACAAAAGGAGGGGGGTTGAAATTCCACAATTTTTGTTATTTATGGGATGGCTTCTGTTATTAGACATCCGAGTGATACAAAAAAGCCTTTTCCATTAACTATCTTTAAGAGAGACAAATGGTAAAGAAAAGAAGAAAGGAAACTAACCTGGGCTGGGAATAAGCACTCATATCCATTCTCGTGTTCTTGTTCGTTGGGGACAAATTTGTTGAACATCATTGGCCCTTTCCTCTGTTAAACCATGAGCTCTCCATATATATATATATATATATATATATATATTCGTTGGAACATGTTATATGGACCATTTTGAAATTTTTGGTGCTGTTGTCCGGATGAAAGGATGTTTTCCATACCATTACAAAATCATGTATTTATATACATCGAGATAAAATGCATCTCACATATTTATCCAACAGATAATAAATCAAATAAATGGCTTCCATCACTTATTTAAAAAAACAGACTTGTGTGGGAAAGGGTTCAAAGATGAATTCATCTTTTAACTCGTTACGTTGTACGTACATAACTAAATCAAGGAATACTTTTCAAAACATCACATGCACAGCTGCACAATGATCGAATTTTCTCAGTTTAGTTGATTTTCAGCCCTCGTTTCTTTTCTGATCTCCTTTCTGAATACATATTCTAGAAAGGTACGAGCTGTAATTAATTTAGTCCTCTTAAGTGCCAGACAAACCGATCAACCAATGGACTCATCTCAAGTAGCTCCAATATCAACACGGGACATACATAACTTGTCAAAACATTCCAAGGAAGATTCCGTATCCTTCGGATTATGATTGAGCATATCAACTCACGACCACGATCATCGTCTAATTAACGTTATTTTCTCTCATGACAGGGTGGTGTTAGTGAACAGACACGTGGCTCTTAGAGAGGACGGGTGACGTAGTAAGGTGAGTTGTTACCCACACTAACATTTCAACGCCATAATTAACATATGAGCCACCCACGACCAAATTAAGTGTCCCGAATTAAGTGGTGTTAGCATAATTTCCATGGGCCGCAAATTTCTTTCTTTTAAAAAAATAGTCTCAGAGTGCGATGTTGCGGAATCTCATTACAATTAATTGCCTGTAATGGCCATGGCTTGAGCACAACATTAACCCCTCCACTCGAAATAATGCTGCGATGATGATGGCGTACGTCATCTAGCTATCTACATCGACGTTGCATCCATTGTTTCTTATTATGACATACATTTTTTAAATACAGAGGCTGTGAAAATAATCACAGAAACCCACTGGATTGTCAATGATCGTCAAATCATATCAATCAAAATATTACTACACTCACTAAGTGGATTGTCCATGATCATAAAAATCGATGTCTATGCTATGAGCTTGACTTGCAAGCCAGTCAGTGTAAGTATTTGCTTCCGTGGCTGCGTGTTTGTGTGTGTGTGTGTGTAGTCAGCTACGATAGATCAATTCTCCAGAAGCAGTTCTTTAAGTTCTCTTATTAAATTGGCCATCAAGTTATAACTGGAAGAAATTTTTGGAAGGTATTTTAAAGCTTCGATTGCGTTTATGTAAATCTCAATTCCTGTTGTGGTATTGGACCTAACAAGTGGCTTCTGATATAATTATCATGGATTAAAAAGCCTCACAAGTGGCTTCGCGCGTCTCTTATTAAATAACTGATCCATTGATGCCAAGATTTTTATAATATTTTGAGTGATGATATTTGATATTCATTTGATGTCTTTACACGTCTTAAATTTCCTTTTCTTCTTCTCTTTTATAGCATTACATGCATGTGTATTAAAAATCACTAAAACCAAAGTTACGTTCTCGCTTCTGATATAATTACAGTGTTAGTCAGTCAGTGAAGTTTTTAGTGTAAAACTGCATCTGGTACGTACATGAAGAATGTGAACTTAAATTCATGCTAACAATTAAGTAGGCCACTAAAGAAATATCAGCAACGGAAAATTTGATGATGGATATCCAATTTTCAGCAATTGTGAATTCTGGATCGGAGAGGATGAATCAATTCTATGTAATGGATGGACTATATGGTGTTAGGTCAAAGAGCGCACACAGCTTTCGGCAAAGACTATAATTTAAAGCGCTGTAAAATGGAGATCTAATCCTCGCACACCGAGTGTACTCTTTTTGACTATAACTCATACCACTCCCTAGCTATCACTTTTCAATTAATTATACAAAAACAAGCATCCTTCATGGATACGAACTCGTCACACAAAATCTCGCCTCATTCCATTTCAGTGATCATAAGTTAGACTATATCCTGAAAACAAAGTGAGGAATCTCACAGACTTATGCAAAACCTATGCAAATGCCGACCAACACAAAATCTAAGAAAGTAGAAAAGAGTTCGATGTTCGCAGTAATCAAGAAGAGGTTGAAGAATTATGAATTAATTAAGCTTTGTAAGTGATGTATGTTGACCCTGGAGAGAAGAAAGCAGAGGCATTGTTTGAATATTAAATAGGGTGAAAAGTAAAAGGACGAACATCAGGCTTGTTTGCGGCTTGGGACAGAGGGGGGAGGCAGGCTTTAGCTTTATATCCAGAAGTGGATGATTGAATGAGTCAAAACAGAATTGTTTCTCGTTCCAAGTTTGAACATGTCCTTCTTTCATTAGCTTCAGGGAGCAATATTCCATCGGACAGACTACTTTCATGTCCCTCATCATTCCTACTTCATCTCTGGTCAAAGCTTCACCTGGCAGACCAAGAATTTTATGTCCAAAAAAAAAATGAGTATCTGACATCTATATTCGACCACTCCTAAAAAAGAAGATCTAGTTTTGTCCACTCCATTCCATCTCTCTCTCAACGCGCTCACACACACACTGAGAATGAGGAATCATTAATTAATCAACCATATATGTCTTATTTGATTTGCGGAGTATTTTTTAAAAGGAGGATTATTATGAGAAGAATGAAATAATCGTGCTTGATATGGACGTGGTGAACAGGACTGGCACCTCGTTTGAATTTTGTGCATGGCTGAGTGGAAATAATACAAGAACGATTAGTGAAAGGGGTATGTTTGGGTTTTTACCCATCTATTACCATGAATGACTAGCCATTCCGCCGATCGTTTCATAGAATTACCATCTCTATTGGGGCAGAAGTCTCCATTACCGATGGAATGGAATGCTTAAGCTCTCTACCTTCAACCAATAAAAAAGTTTCAACAGGCATATCAAAAGAATCTCGCTTCCATTTCTTGATGAACATTAAAGATTGCCTCACACCAAACGAGGGCATATGTGGGACCTTAACTTGTAGTGGGAATAGTTTCCAACTTTTGGGTGGTGGAGATTGCCCCATCAATGTCGTTTCTCACATTAGCTCATTGAATATTTTACTTCATATTATAAGCAGAGATGACAGTGAATCTGGCTCCATGCTAAGAGGATTCCATGATTATTCTCTCGGACTTTTAAATTTCTATTAATTTTCAGAATCTTCTGGACACTGGAGTTATTCATACTCGTTTTAAAATAATCGGTTTGATGCTTCAGCCACACACAACACTCTCAAACTTAAGCCACACACATACAGGAAGCAGAGCAGGGAGTCCCTCTATTTGTGAGCATGAAATTCATCCGGTGGGCTCCATAGAAGAAAATAATGTCACATACGGATCATTGATTGCGTAGATTTACGGCTTCTTTAGAAACTACAAAATGGATTCATACAAAAATTTGACCAAGCATAATGGAAACCCTAACACAAGTGGCTCTGTCCACGTATGAACTGATGATATGATCGTCGGTTTGCAAGTGTTTCCTACAAGTTACCATTATGGTCGGTGGAAAAACTCGGCCACTTCTGTTTTCAACCTCAAGTTCAAGGACAGTATAATGAGGGACAGTGCATATTTGTGAAAGCAGATTTGCTTCGGGTTGCATCAACGGATGGACCCTGAATGAAAAGACCGCCTTCACCCAAATCACTCGTCGCGTAAATGGTTGTGAATAGTACAAGAAGAAGAGATGATAAAGAAAGTTGTGTATGATGTTTATGGGCACCACCTTACTTTTACTCTAGACTTAATCCCTCCACCTATATTCCTATGCAAGTTAAATCAACCAATAAATTTTTTGCAAAATATAATAAAAGCCATTGAATATGAACTACAGACTCAACGCTAAAACCAAATTAACAATGATTTTTATAAAGTGATAATTTGACATTATATATACGTGCACTTAAAAAGAAAGGTAATAAGTCTAATCTTATTGTGTGTCCAAATGGAGTGATGAGAAGAATAATTATAGTGTATAGAAAGATGTCTTGAAGTTGTACATTTTGAAACAGTACATCTTCAATTTAAAAATCACAAACATACCACTTTAATAAAAAGTCGCAATCATATGTTATGTTCATGAATCTCATTTGTTGATTGATGAGTCAACATAATTAAATAATTAATAGTTATTTAAAATGACTTTTTTCATTAAGGGTTACACATTTATAGTACGTAGGAAATTATAACTTTAGAATTATAACTCCTATACAACACTTCACATAAACTATTTATTCGATAAGGATATAACAGTTGAAAAATCATATCTCTTTGTTATAAAAAATACTCCAACAATCACAATAATGAATCAGATTAATCCGATGAGAGGCTTAATGATATGCATATTGGCAGTACCATGTTGAATGATTGGGTTTTTGATTGCAGGTTAATGGAGGGACAACTTTTGACAAAGATACAGTCAAAAAGGGTTCGAATGGCACTTTCGTGTATAAACACAAAGTTTCAAAAATCAGGCTTCAGAAATATATACATGTGGCTGTGTACGATGTGTTGTGCGTCCCCGATCTTCATATCAAAATGAAAGTGCAATAATCTGACATTACAGTCTTGTCACAAATTGGCCCCACGGCTGTGATTAAACCCCTGCATCATCATCATCATCATATAAACTGGTTGTCTCACGGCATAATCCTCGGTTTTTACGGCCTCCGTCTATTGTTTGTGTAGCGATTACTCGACTTCAAATGCTTTGAGATTTTATAGTTCAATTTTTGAAGTACTTCATGAAGCATTCGAAGCTGATATGATGCTCGTGAACAGCCGGACTCAGTTGTGCAGGGACTTCACTTATGTTTTTACGTGCTTAAGCTTTTGTCATGGCCTTGTATAAGGAGCAATTCTCGGGCGCACTGGTTGCCCCCAATCAAAATACCCAATTATTTCTCTGTGAATCCCACTTTCCAATAAAAATCATGCTGCTGGATAAAATAGAATGGAGTGGATTTTTGTTTTTGGAGGGGGATAGATGATCCATTTTAATCAAGAAGTACACGGATAACATGATGCACTCAATACACATAGGAATTTTTCCCTGTATAAGCTTTTTTTTTTTGGGGCGATGAGTTCATAGAGTAGGCCTGCAAGTTCAATATGTAGAAGTGAAATGGACCTGTATACAGTAGCCATAGGTTTTGAAAGTGGGCTTCTATGTCTTCTTTTTTCAAAAAAAAAAAATCTACGTAGTGTATGGCTACTTGCGCAGGTAGGTATCGGTGGAGGTTATCGTGTGCGGGAGAAAAGCAGTTGACAGCAATTTCTATTTGTCTCTTGCATCTTTTAAAGATAGCTGCGTTTGGCAACATTTGTATAGAGTTTAAAAGTCCGTTCAATAATATTTTTTTGTGAAATGAGATAATCTCTTTTTCGTATTTATCTCGATTTACGTAAAAATACTTTTCTACCGAATTCTCAAACGGGCCTAATGTGTTATGTAACTATGCATTCCAAAACATCAATGGCAAAGGGTTATCGCAATTTTTTGAAAGGAAGACAAGGCAGACCCAGAACCAGAAAAAATAAGAAGAAAAGGATTGAGTGTACGATAAAATTAGCTCGTAAAAATTACTTTTTCAATATAAGCTATAGTTACAAATGACAGAAATTTTAATTCAACATGTTTTTATAAAGTAGAGGCAAACATGGGTTAATGTCTAAGACCTTCCAGGTCTCTTGGAATGAACGTGCTCAACTTTTTCTAGGTTCTTCTTCGATGCTCTTGAATTCCCGAGATTGCATGTGACTGAGGCGATCGAACCCGTTAATCGCACACCTTTCCCATCTGAGAAAGAATAATTCAGGTGCAAATTTCGGCATTATATATATTCACACACTTTCTCCATCCCTATTCCCTCAGTAATTATGAATTTATAACTTTATATATGGGTCAAGAAGGAAGAGTCTTCCACTAATTTTTTTCTCACACGGCAAAAAGAAAAACTAGTGTGCTTGGAGTGCACCGTATAGCATAGAATATTCAAATAACTAAAATCTCATATACATGGCATATAAGGAGTGCCATTTTTTTTATATAAAGTTTAGATTATGTATGGATACTCTGATAAAAAGCAGAACTAAGGCAATCACTTTTTAGTCCAACCAAAAAAGAGGGAAAGAAAGAACCCAAGGCAATTAAGGTAGGCACGCGGCAATACATATATCTTCTTCTATGGCTAGTGTGAAGGATACAGATTAAAGAATGTGAACATCTCAATCTGACAAAGCAAACATACCATGTTGACTTCAAGGGATGGGAGCTTTAAAGGAAATTAAAGACTGAGAAAGCCATAAAACCAAGGTGATTTCAGTTGGTGAGAGCATTCTCGATTTCTCGTCATTCCGGTACCAACAACGTTAATTCTGTATGAGCAAACTTTGATTACTAGACATGTCCATGTAATGTCATTGCCTCATTGGAATTGCTTGTTCCAGTGTCCAACCTCCCATAGCTCCCCACCTTTCCCCCTTTTATTAGATTATGTGTATATACACACTCTTAAAAGCTAAAGCTAAAGCAGAATCTCTCACAAATGCTGCTTTTTTTTTCCTTCGAGTTCTTACTTTTTTCCCTTCTTTACAACTTTATATCCCCAACCCCGGTTCACATGGATTGCTTTGAAACAGGTTCCTTCAATTATTGCCCCCTCCTGTGTCCCAACCTAAACATATCTTGAAACTCGTTGCCTCCATATTGGTTAGCCTGGCCTTCTCATCGCTTTTGCTCACTCCCCATCAGGTCCCGACACGATCCATTACTCACTCACCCACGAACTGTTGCCCCCTAGGTATGGCCATTTTCTTAAATCCCATCTTTTACACATCCATCCCCCATGCATCGCCATGAACAAATACTACGTACCAAAGAGTATTCCTCCATCGCCCTAGCTAATTGTTTAATCATCACTTTCCATTTGAAATTGATCTGTAAATGAACTTTTTTTGCCCTCTGCAGCACCAAAGAAATATATTTAAACCATACATACGTATGACTATTATTGGTGTGCCAGCAGATCGAAACGAGAAGTGCATCAGAACGAATTTGGAAAGGAAACGCACGAACCTATGTAAACTGTCCTATTGTCAATATATAATAATAATAATTCAGACCGCCGTCTACCTATATTCTACTCTGCCAACGTAAATATTCCCTGCCTCTCTTCTATATTCTCGCAACCTTTATTCTTGAATCTCGTTCTCTTCCTTTATACGTATCCAGCTTTCTAGTTATAGTGTCTGTTTAACTGTCAATCTATTAATATAAACTCGTATACCCATCTGACTTCTCATACGCTAACAATTAATAGTAGTTAATTAATTGGATTGTTATAGTTGAAAGAAAAGAAAACGCAACGTCATCTTTAGTTGTCAAACACTGCATTCTCGTCCATTTTCAATTTCAAATGGTGCGCTCAGCTGTTTTGTTTCCCATCATATGGTGGACGAGGAGAATTGGAAAAAAAAAAAGGAAGAGAAGTTAGGGACGTAACCTTTTATTTTAAAAGAAAATAACAGTGCACGCACTGATTAATACATACATATATATGTGTGTGTATTCAAATTTACCTAATAATATTTAGAAATGGTCAAGTGCGCAATCATGCTATATGTGCGAGACAGACTACTAGAATAGTAGTCTCTTGGACATATTTTTCAATGATAATCATAACTCGATCGCGATGTACAGCGGCACTTTCCTAAGCGCTGTATGCGTCGCGAGCGTTAAGTCCAACTCCCACTTCTCGGCTGGGCCGGGGTTAAATAAATATTTGGTTGAAACGCACATTTAACAGTATTTTTTAATAAAGTGAGATAATCTTCTTCATATATTTATTTCAGTTTCATAAAAGTACTTTTCTATCGTGTTCCCAAACGGATCAAATAACAACGGAATTAATAATAAAATTGGATGATGGGACCTCTCTTACCTTTTTATCTTCCAATTTAATTAGGTAATAAAGTATTTAATTTGTGATAGAAAATATAAAATTTATGACATGTTCCACTACACTACCCTCATTTATCAAATTTGATGTGTTGTTTTCCAGTTTTTGTGTTAGAGATTTAAAAACACTCTGGTGTGGGCATACGTGTGTGCTACACGTCGCGAGGTGGGCAATGATTGGATTGTAGCACACTGACACGTGTGACCCGTGGATTCGGGGGTGGTAATTTTGCTTCATGGGTAAGCATATCGATGGAGTCTCAATCAGTGGGGCCCATCGACTAAGGAGCATCCTTGACCCCTCTCCTGAAAAGTAAAGTGAATCCGAGCTTTAGCTGTTAAACCCCACCATAAGTGCTGCCTGACTCAAAAGTGATCCCATGTACGTATACGGTCCACCTCCAACTATACGCTCTCGGACCAAAATGCCCCTGCCGGATACCCTTAATTCCAGATATGTGTCCCTCCCCAGCCACCATAAATACCGCACCCCTCCGCTGCTTTTCTTCCCTTTCTCCCTCCTTCCTTTCACCCTCCCCTCTATAAGCGCAAACTCTGCCCTGCTGCCATGTTGTCCACTCTCTCACCTTCCCACCCTTTCCCCGGCAACCCATTCTCCGCCTTTGACGGCGACCTCACGCCCTGGGATTTCCCGGACCTCTCCTCTGCCTTCGACCCCATCACCAATTCAAGTTCCGGCTCTGACGAACCTGATCTAACCCATGATGGCAAGAGGAAATCCCCCGCCTCCGACGATCAACCGGATTCCGTCACGGAGGACCGAAAGCGGAGACGGATGATATCGAACCGGGAGTCGGCCAGGCGTTCGCGCATGCGTAAACAGAGGCACCTAGATGACTTACGGAGCCAGTTGAACCGGTTCAGGATGGAAAACCGAGACCTGGGCAACCGGATGCAGTTGTTGCTCCATCTCACGAACCGCCTACGGACCGAAAACGAATGGCTGGGGTCCGAGCGAGCCGTGCTCCGGCAAAAACTGTCGACCGTAGTTCAATATTTGGCGTTCCAACAACCACTGCAACCCGTGTCGTGTGCATGGCCATGCAATACCAGCGTTACTGACAGAATGAACCTTGACCATATTAACTAAGTAAATAAAGTCATAATTCCTCTGCCTCCACTAACTGCGGGCCGGGAACTTAATTGCTCCTAGTAGAATCAAAATTGCTAAATTTGAGTGTGTGGGTATTTTCCCCCAGGAAAAAAGAGGTGAGGTTTTGGAAAATATTGGGTACTTTTTCAAAACCCATTATGAATATAAATATATTATTATTTTGTAAAGTTGTAGCATTGTAGAGGTAGCCAGCGGGTGCTTTCGTTCTTCAAGTAAATATAGTATAATTACTGCTTGGTTGCTTAATTTTATATATTACGCTCCATGGAAATCGTTTTCTTTTTACCTCAAAATTCCATCAAAGTCTGATATTTCGTTTTGTGTGCGTTGTGTATCAACCGGAAACGCTCGCGAGGCGTCAGTATGGCTCGTTATTTATATGGTTCGTATCATAAGTGCGCTCTTCGTAAAGTAAGTGGACAACATATGAAAGTCGAAAACGTCATTCTCCACGATAATTACAAATAATTACCCAGAAAAAAGACATGTTCCATGGGGACAGTACTGCCTTTTGGCTTTCTTGAAGTGTTAATAGACTTCCTTGATAATTGGCGAGAGGTAAAATGCCAAGTTCATTCATCAAGCAACGCCCAGAATCGATGCTCTCCCTTTTTGACTTTTCAATGACCCGTTTATTGTGAAATTCAATCAACCAATACCTAATTTGACATACTAGCTCGCTTTTCAAGTTTGCTGTTTTTAAGTTTTTCCAAGTGTGGTTATGTCATATGGGAAAGCTACAATTATGATAAAAGAACTTAATTCATGTTTCAGTGAAATTCTAAAGCGATCATCATCTTGAAACAAAATCAAAACTCTAAAGCAACAATTATTTTAAACCCACCAAGGGTGCATTGAATAATAAAATACATTTAGGCTTTCAGCAATGTCTTATATCCATAAAGGTAAAACGATTATTATTCACACTAATCAAGTGATGTTATCTTTTTTTTTTGGCCTTAGATCCATTCAATTGATAGACTACTTAATTCATAAATTAGAGAATCTTGAAGGAAATACATAAACTATTAATGGGTGGATAAAAATACGTCACTTTAACCGAGAACAAGTATCAGGTAGTTAAGCTTAAGTCCCTCCTTCTCTTTAAGGTAATGGGAGTCGGATTACGTGCAATGAACTTGGTAAAGTAGTTAGGCTATAATAAAGTAGTGTTAAATGGCTTTAAGCTCTAATTAGTTTCAAATTTGTTGAACAATAAAGGTCATCACGGGTTATAATCAGAGACGTAATCCAGACAATTATCAACAAACAGTGCATTGGCCAACTCCAATTATATTATTATTTCCAACTGCGGTCTTCAAGTTTTAAATCTGCGACTCCAGAAATTGATAAACACGTGCATCACAAAGCATGTTAGTATTACTTTATGCATGTTCACTCGAAATATTTTTAACTTCACAGTCAGCCGTTTGGGAAAAATGTGAACAGAGTTAAGGAGATAATCCGGTGGAAATCAAAGCATACACACACACACACAAGTGTGTTTCGATTCATCCAGACTTGATCATCATCTTCTGTTGGATCTTAATAACTTTCAGGCCTCCAATCAGGTCGATAGTTTGATTATTTGGGTGTATTATATTTCAAAACAGATGGAGCAAGTCATCACGTGCCACTTTAACAGTGGAACATCAACTCCACTAAAGAAATTAAAGGAAATCTAAAGAAGATTTGAATATAATTATATGAATACGGATGATTAATAATTAGAGCGTGGGGGTGAGGCACTAAGCAGGAGTTAGGGCCATATTATTTTGGAGGTGATGGAAGGGCCAGATCCGAAGGTCCCTATCCCGATCAAGGGCTAATTAATTTGTTTGATTAAATTAACAGTGTCCGTACATATACCACACAATATATATGGCAAATGAGAAGGTGTTTGTGTGGGTCGATCGATAACTTAGTGGGATTTTAATTAGGTTTTAGAAATTCAAATAATGGGTAGTTCACCACCCTGAGATGCAAGGAACAGCTCTGAAGCATGATGAAAGGGTCGATTCATATAATTAAACAAAAAGAAAAGACATCGCTTTCCCCATTCAATGTGGGATTTATCCACTGTGAACTGAATTTCTATTCTCAAATCAAAACCAAAGAGAAAGTAGAAGGAATTAATAAGAAGGAAAGCGAGTAAGTCGAATTATATGAAGTAGCTTAACCATTACGCCTTAACTAGTTCCTTATCGTTGCTCATTGATGTCCTCCTTCGTTCCCTGGATCTTCCTTTAATGATTCTAGTAATATCCTCTCCAACAATGTCAACACGCAGAGCTCAGCCAAAAAATTAAAGAAGGTCATCATTATGTATGTGTGTATATATATATATCCATCTTCTTGTACTTTCCTATAAAGTTCTTGCACGATTAATTCCATCCTCCATCCTAATCTAAATAATCATCCATCTCATGCTTCTCCCTCCTTTGTCATTCTCATTAACCGATTTACCTAATTTTTGCATTTCAACATATGGGACCAATAATTACAACTCTATATACCGAAGACCAAATCCCTGTTTTCGAATCTCAATAATATGACGTTGCATGCAAAAGAGCCGCTTATTTTTGTTGTTCAGTTAAAAAGATATATTCAGTGATTAATGCGTCTCCTGTTCTTGACAGATAAAAAAAAAAGTTGTGTAATGTGGTGACGGATTAAAAAAGCAAGGGGGGGAGTTCCTTCCATGAGATAAAAGCATATCCAAGATATGAAAAATAAATGATAAACTCATCTCATTAGGGTTATTGTTTCATATACAATAGTTAAAAATCAATCCCACAACTATTTGTTCAAAGAATACAAGTACCTACCAGTTAATGTTAAAGATCATAATTATATTATATAGACTTCAGTTATGTTTGGAAAGAGTTGGCAAAAAAAGTTATGTGCTTGTTTAATACGTGACAGCAGTAACATGACAGTAGTCTCAAAGAAAGTTATGTTTGGAAACAAGCCCAAATCACATTCTAGCAGCCGAAAAATAGTCTTGATCGTGTGGTAGATTGATAGGGGCCTTGATTCAAAATTTTGAATTATTGCACTTTGCACATAGCGAATGAAAGCAGCTGGTTGGATGATTTGAAAACGTAGGTAAAATAAAGCAAAAGCTTGATTGTACATTAGACAATGATATTGCAGTGATAGTAATGTCTTTCTGGAAGCCTTAGTTTGATTTTATCTTACACATTCGTCTTGATCTATGAAACTACGAATGGTGGCCCACATTGTTAACGACTTAGCTGGCTTTACTATCGAAGAGAATAGTGGCTATGACTTGTGAGCTTGCCTAGAAGTTACCCGTGATCTCAGCATTTCACCATTCACTCAGTGAAAAACTTTCTTAGCCTCCGAATATATTTTTTTTTAGTTAGAGACTACTGTCATGTTACTGCTGTCACGTATTTTTTTTTTCCCATATATTTCTTAGCCTCCCTGTTACTTTGACTTTCTAAAGAAGTGACCGAAGGATTGTATATTCGTGTTGCATGTTACTGTCACGAATATATTCAGTGTGCCTCTTTTAATCTATCAGAGTGTTTTTTTAATTTCCTTCCGTTGAGAGTGATTCCTTACCCAATGCTAATTAAAACAAAACTTGTTGATATCCATTCATGGCATAGTGATTAACTCAAAATTTTCTAGACATTAATGTTAAAGTTTATTTAGTGATGAATGTCCAATGAGATCAAAAAACGCCGAGAAACGGGTAATAACATTGGAAGTAGCCAATTTTGAAACTAATCAGCCATCCATCCCTTCCCTACCCGCTACTTCCCTCGCGACTCCCTTTCTCTTGTAACACTGTTTTAATCAATAAAAACATGGTGGACCCTCCCTTTAAAATAAGAATAATCCCAGAACGTTAATAAATTACATCATGACGATGACATTTTCAATCACGAAGTTGATCTATCTACGTCTCCATGTATACATCTCCCAATTCAATTTTGTTTTGAACACAGTACATAGCAGAGTAATTAAGGTTGTGTGTGGCGCCCCCCGGGGGGGGGGAAGCTATTCAGCAGACCATAATCAAACCAAATTATTACATATATTATGCATGACAGAGACGATGTGAGCGTACGTGTTGGCAAAATAAGCCATGTTTTCCCTTGTATTTTAATTTGTTCTATGTAATAGCAAATAGAGTAAACACAGCTGCTGGAGGATGTCCCGATGGATGTAGAGAAGTAGAGAGATTAAAGAAGATGGAATTGACTGGCACGAGAATGAGAACAAATTGGGCCCTCAACACAATCCTTTTATCCAACACCTGTCATGACATCTATGATTTGTAAATTTTTTTTAAAAAAGTTTACTTTCAATCATATCCTCTAAACTTAGTCAAAAAAATATTTTCATTCTTCTTTTTCGATGATAAAAAGTTATTCGATCATGTAATAATTCAACTCAAGCACGGTTCATTCTTTCTCATCCTAAAAGTAACAAATGTGCATGGGCTGATTTGTTTCATCATAGGGTCGTCGGTTGGACTACGCTCTTAATCAACACACTGCGAAGTTCTGCCCATACAAAGCCCAACGAATAGAAAGGGGGGGTTTTGCAGGGCGGACGGCGGAGCATTGTTCATTAAAATATGATTGTTCAGTTGCGTGGTTATGCTTCCAAGTTTCTCGTCGCATGAGAGAGGTTTGATCTCCTGTGTACTTGAGCAGTCATCTAACTTTTGGATATCTAAGGACTCGTCCTATTTAACATTAATATGATTTAAGATGAAGGAATATTTCACCCTGTCCTTAATTTTTGGATAAGCTCAATTTTCAAGAATTTATTGTATAAAAAAATATGACAATAATAAAGCTTTACCCAAAAAAAGGTACGTAACACCCGAAAAATTAAGGGTCAAACAATAAAAATGATCGCATCGTATCAATGCAACGTCGCGACGTAAAACGTAACTTTTGCGATTTATTCAGCAGTCGCAAACAGGATTTTGAAGTAGAAAAGGGGAGAACGTGAAACAATAATGAAGTCAAAATGGGATATGAAGTGTGAGGAGATCAGAGTGGGAGGACTAGTAATGTAATCTAGCAGTGTTCATGTGTGAGTAGTAAAAGAGTAGGGATTTGAGGGATGTGGAAGCAGGCGAGGGGGCATAGATGATGGCTTCAGAAAGTGTTCGTCCCTTGCGTCAACTGAAGTCTTGCATGAGAAACTAATCCTGCTTTTGCCGGAGATGGAATTAAAGCCAACACCTACCTTGTCGCCAGGTGTTGGAGTTTTGGTGCACTCCTTGTAGGCCACGAGAAAAGGGTCATGCTGCCTCCGGAAGGCCTTCCAGAAAGTGCGTCTGCGAGGAGGAGGTTGAGACCGACAGGGGGGCGGCGGAATCT
Organism: Vachellia pachyceras; assembly: GCA_025593235.1. Classification (NCBI taxonomy): domain Eukaryota; kingdom Viridiplantae; phylum Streptophyta; class Magnoliopsida; order Fabales; family Fabaceae; genus Vachellia; species Vachellia pachyceras. The sequence continues at coordinate 30,822 of JANTPZ010004015.1, forward strand.
TCATGTCTTGAATTTCCGGCGGCGTCTCATCCGAAACATTCGCAGCTGTTGGCGAAGGCGGTGATGATTTCTGAGGGACAGCGGCTTGTCCTGATGATCCCGTATTATTACCATGATGAGGACTGGGGAGGGCCTTTCGAACCCAGGAAAACGCCATGCTTCTGCTTGAATGCACCTTTTTCCTTGGATTCATAATCATGTTCGATCCAGTTTCATGGCTCCAAACACATGACGGGCTTATAAAACTAGTTCATGTCGTTTGGACTCGAAATATTTAAAGGCGAACCAAGAAAATATGTTCTTGATGACATTTAGTTACAAAATGGGGATGAGGACAGAGACCCGACTAAAATCTGGTGTGGAGGGTGTTGTAATTTTCCTAAATTGTGGCAAATCAGGAGCGTCAAGCTGTGAGGGACGACAAATCAACCCTGCTTGAAGTGAATGTTAGTATTCAATAATCTGAAAAGAGTCGGCCTCGCACGCCCTGCCCAGCTGCTTCTGCTTGAAATGTCAAAGACCGAACCATCACGTTTTCTAATTTGGAGGGCTTCCTTCCCCATCACACAAACACACCTACTTTTCAAACACCTAATCAGAGTTTGGGACTTTAAACTGTTAACGGCATGAAATTCGATCCCCTTGTCATCTATGGCTGCCAGATGACTCATAGATTCCGCCTGCAAATCAGACTTAAACGTGCTCGAGAAATAAACATTTCTTGCTCTGTTTCACTCTTCAAAACTTAGGTTTGATTTTAAAACTTATATCTTGTCTAAGTACTCACATTTTTAGGAAAAGCTATTTTAAAAAAAAACTTTGGTTTAAGTCCTAGGTTTTGAAAAAAGTTATTTTTTTACAAATCACACATTCTCTCCTAATAAATTTTTATCTTTCATACATTTTCTTTTATCTTTCCAAACTACTTTTTACTTTGAAATCCATAAAATCTAAACTTCTCAAACACAATTACCTTTTCAAAACATAGGTTTTACTTCAGAATCTGTAAAAAGCTATTTTTCAAAATCTAAGTTTTACCTTAAAATCTGTAAAAACTATTCTCAAAAGGAATTCTAAACGGGCCTTAATTTATTTCAAAATTTCACACTAAAATTACACGGGGGGATATTCTGGGGAGAATTACCCAGAGGTCCCAAGTAAGGGAATGTATTACAAAATGGTCCCAAAATGTTGTTAATGACAAGTCGAGAAATACAATTTTCAAGTGAAGCAACTATTTTTTACAATTTTTTAGAATTATTTTGTAATACATTCCCTTATTTAAGACCTCTGGGTAATTTTCCCAATATTCTGAAGTCCAGAGTGAAAAACATTAGAAAAGAGATAAAGTAGTTGAAGCTGAAGCCCATCAAAGGATGCCCAAGGAGACCAATCCTGAAGCGGTTGTGGGCCTAATCTCGTAGTGGCCCAACTATTTCAGATTTTGGATTAATCTCTTACTTCCCAACCTCTTCAGGGCCGGGTTGCGTTGAGCCTATAAAGCGAGTCTCGTTTTTAGGGTTCTTCGGTTTTGGGATGAAAATAACGAATACTTTTTTCGGTTTTTGTAGTTGCAGATCGAGGATATCTTCTTCCTCCCTCTATCCTTTTTTTTTCTCAAATCGTGTTTTACCGAGTTATGGCTACCTGACGGATTTACGATTATTTTCCCGTAATTTTATTCTGATATGGATCGAATATTCAGTCTGTTTGGATTATTAGAACCGAGGCTGGGATGACCAAACATTTCTTGAATCTGATTTGGATTTCGTTGAAAGGACCAAATCCTAAAGCAAAAAATAATTTGCTTTGTGATGACTGCATTTGTGCGTGTCTGAGCCTCCTTGACACATTCAGTTTGATTCTTCGAATATTTTGCTGGTGTTGCGCTTCGATGATCGTAGAACATGGGTTTCCCCCTTTTCGGTGAACCCCTCCGGCCGCGGAATGACAGAAAGTGTTTTTGCAATGATCAATTTCACCATAACAATTGAATGAAACTGGCTTGCAATTTGATAAAAAAGGAGGAAACATTTGAATAATGTGGTTGAAGAATTATAGAAGTTCCAATCACTTTGATGGGTGGTGGGAATCTCGTGTTTTTTCGCAGTAAGTTGGGGTCCCTTCCTAACCTCGCGTGCAAGAAATTTTAATTCTTTGGTGTGCAGGAAAAATTAAAAGATTAATGTTTGTCTACGTGGTTATCTTTACTTTCACGAATCGTTGGACCGTTTGCCGCCACAACGAAGGAAATTTCTGGATTTCCAATTTTCCATTGCCGTACTCAGCACCTTGAAGAAACGATTAACTACCAACGCTAGGGTTTAGGTACATTGAATCGACCCCACAATGGTCTTAGCATCTGCGCAAACCTTTCAGTTGTCGATGCCATTCTCTCGACCATTTCCTCCTTCCGTTACTGTCTCTTCTCATTGTTTCACAATCTCGCCTTTTAAATCACATGCTTTCTTCACTTCAGCCAGATATATCTCTTACCGCAGGGGCTCAGATGTGGTTGGAGGAGGAACAACCCGTATGGTTGCAAGAGTTCGTCCTCACAATACGGTGCCGGTATTGCAGAGGATCTAGGAGATGTCAGCATATTCACTGCCGTCGGCGAACCCGTCATGCTCAGAGATCTCTGAGATCAAAACGAGGTCAGCATCATCCGCCCAGAGGGTGAGCAACAGGCGAGCTGATTGTAGCGTACCCGTATAACTCGTACCAATGCCTCAATCTATTTAAACACTCTTAAACGGGTTGTAAATATATGGAAAGATGTTTTTTGGAGCCCGTATAACCCATACCCATATCTTAATCCATTTAAGCACTTTTAAACTGGTTGCAAATGTATGGATAGATTTTTCGGGTAATATGCAATACGTTTAATACATATCAATTATTCTCCTTTCTTCTTTTATCCACCTTATAAACAATCACTTTAATGTAAAAAATTCAGAGAGGAAGGTCAGATGCTTTCTTTTATAAAATGAAATCAATTGGATTACTGGGAAACGAAGTGTAGAGAGCACGTCACATTAGAGCCTCGGAAAATATATAGAACCCATCATTTGGAAAGAATATACACAAGGCTTGTTTGGTCAGGTTTTAGATCAGCTTTTGTGGCAGCACAAGAATATACATCAGTTTTTGTTGCAGCAAAAGGACTGAACCTGCTGAGAAATGGCTTTTTTGGTCAGGTTTTAGACCAGGGAGTTTACTGTAATGATAGATATCGAAGCTTGCACAAGAATGTTTAATGAAATCAATGGGCGTGCTGACATTGAGTTTGCGGTTGCATTTAAACAGGGTAATGTTGTATCTAATATCAAAACAAATTAAAGGAGAGCTGGCAGGAATTGAGATATTGCCAACACAGAAGGCTTCACAGGAACCACTGGATTGCAAAGATTCCAGAGAGGAAGAGTGGATGAGGGATTTAGGCAATAGATATTTAGAGAATTTAAACATATATATAAACGGGTGGGCATGGGGCAACCCGTTGGCATGCCCGTAACGAGTAATTTCTTCCTGTTGATCTTTCTTCATAAGTGGCTTTTTGTGTAACTAGCAGGTACTCCCCCGCGCGATGCGCGGGGAGCATTTTCTTAAATTAAAAATGGTCTTAAGGAATTAGGAATTGAGCCAAAGTTGGACTCTGTTCCTAGAGTGTACTCTCCTGCGTGATGTGTGAGAAGATTTCACTTCATGGTATTTTTTAAAAAGCTATCACATCCTAAATGGTTATCCCAAAATGACATGCTCTCTTTATATTCAAAAAAATTACGTGCTCTCTTGGAAAATACTACAAAAACGTGTAGAATTCTTTATCAACATACCTTTGCATTCTTTCACACATTAATCTGCTCACCTCAAAAGCCAAAAGACTAATCAATAAACCTGTGAAGCCCAACTTCATTAATTGTGAAGCCCAACGGCATATGAGGAAAATATTATCATTCAAACAAATGATGTTGTGAGAGACCACTCACTGTTAGCTTTTGTGGCTATTGTAATGAGATTGTATAATAATAATTTTTTTGGTATATAATAGATTACCATAACTACAAAGAACAACCACAGTTTAAACAACATATGTAAACTAACAGATTAACATTAAGCTTAATATAAATTTAAAGTTCAACAAAGTTGGGGAGAACCATAGGTAAGCAATTTAAGAAATAAACCAGAGTGTCGGTTCCAAAATACAGCAATACTGGCCAGTACATGAAACTGAACTCAAGATCATTATACAATTTACTTCTTCTCTTTTTTGATAACTTTCAGCAGCTTATCATTAGCAACAAAGACTGATGGGGCATTAGATTCAACTGTATTATGATGGTCATGAGAAGTCCTCCTTAAAGATGCCTTCCTTTTTCCTTTAGTTGTTGCAGTAGGAAGGTCATGACAATGGTGGGAGTTGTTGTTATCTGCAAAACTAATGTCTACCGATTGATTTTGTTCAACCTCATGAGCAGAAGGTGTTAATCCAGTAATATCCATGTCTGAAGTAACCGGTATTGGATCCTAAAGCAAGAAAAATAATTACTTAAAATTAGACATGATAAAGGGGGAGAAAAATGAACACTTCGTTTGGTTTATTTAGCACCTTTATTGATGCATGCGAATCTGTCACAGCAGGCAAAGATTCCTAATTTTGGTTAGGAAAACAAATTAGCATGTACCTAAAGTCAAAGTGAAAGCAAAAGAAATTGTGGGCTTTCAATATAGAACACCTGATTAGGAGATGCTTCATTAAATTGGTCAATTAAGTCTTCACACATTGTATATTGCATAACACTCAAACTGGAACCAATGTGCTTCACATTGAAATCATTACGTTTCAACTTAATTAGCATCCTCTTCCCAACAACTGAATCACATTGTTCGGGAAAGTCATACTCAAGTCCATTCTGAAATATTATAAGAAACACATCTTAGAAACATAACAGTAAGTAATGACAATATGTTCAAATAAAAATAATGATGGATTGCATACTGCTTGTAGAATTTGCTGAAGCTCAGCAGTTGACTTTCCAAGCAATTGGGTAGCAAGTTTATCCCAAAAAACCACAGAGGCACTACCACTATCATCTACAACTTTGTAGTGAATTTTCAACCTACATAATATAGTCAGGTTGTTCATTACATCTTGCTAAATGTAAAGATAGTTGATGAGTATACTGGAAATTGTTCACATACTTAGGCTCAATGGAGTCAGGCTTCTTTTTACAGTTTGGACAGTATAAAGTGTTTCCATCATCTCTAGGCTTTGATGCACATTTAGCACACCCTTCATATTTCCAACCATACCGGGTTTCCAACCTTTCTATGAGGCATGTCACAATAAAGCTTTCTCCCTAATAACAAAGAATGAAAAAATGGAACAATCGTGGCACAAGATTGTTTAATGAATTAAAGCATTACGGAAAGTGAGAAAAATGTAACATTAACATACAATCTTTTGGTCATTGATTTGAGAGATGGTAATCCTTTTGTTATTTAAAAAAAATTTGGACGTGGATACTTGGCTTGATTGAGATGGCATTTGTTGACTTAAGGTGGTCATGAGAGGAGAATCACGGTCTTTTGCACTGAATAAGCTTATGGAAATTAGATCTATATCATAATATTCGATTAACAAAATGTAGTATAGGCAGAGGAATACTCATCAATCATTTTCTTCACTTCTGATATGGGAGGATTGAATAAAACCCGTGTAGCATTGAAGGAACTACATATTTGGGGAACTCCTGGAAATGTATATTCATATATGGTCATGTTAATTGTATGCGTATTGAAGGAAAAGCTGAAAGTATTGAGAACTGTTTTTTTAAACAGATTTGTGACCATCATCTGACAAAGCGATCCGAGCCAAATTGATCACCACAACCACAGGAGTCTCCATATTCTCCAATTGGGCCATGTAAGCATTAGTGGAACACTCATCAAACAATACACAATCAATGTCAACCTCACTGAAAAAAATAATATATGGTGAGTGACAAAGTAACGGAATTATATACAAACTTGAAGTGTTGAAGGTGAGTACTTAATATCAGTTAGAAGCATCCTAAGTTTGTTTTTTGTCTCATGATCTCTTCGAAATTCCTCAAGGAAACCCATTGATTTCACATACGCAATGACATCTGGGTAAAAAAACATAAAGGCAACAAAGTCACACAACAAAATTCTGGATAGGGATTGATAATAGAGTTTGAAAAATTGTTTATACCAATGAGATGATCAGAAAAATTCCTTTCCTCTGAGTTGAGTATGTCCTGAATAGGCGTGAAAGAGTAAGAGTATAATGGAATATTGGCATCTTGCTCTCTCACAAATGTTTGCTGAGTGAAAAGGATCTTGTATGGATGAGTAGTCCCCTTGTACATATTAGAATTTTGAGAAACAATGAAGTTTGCAATAAAATAAGTTTTGCCTTCAGTTAAAGTGTTACGGTATTGATCATGAAGGTTTTTTGCAACTAAGGTGGCCTGGATTTTAGAGCCCTGTGGAAATTCAAACCACAACAGTAAGATACAAAAGAACCTCATGAATCTAAAAGACAAGTGAACATGAAGATATCAATGAAACTTAGAAAAACCTCCTCATCAACCAAGATCATAGTAATGCAAAATAATTCACTCGGAGAAGACTTTTGGTACACGTTCCACTTCCTGAAGACACGGACAACTATTGTCCACCTCTCAGTTCCATCATGGACATCTTGCAGCAAGGAAACACGAGACATGGCAGACCAGTAGCTGGATGGTTGGACTGGAAAATGAGATATGAAAGAGTCTGAAGAAGCAGATATGAAGATGCTGGAATGATTTTTATATGAAGAATGAAAGTGAAAATGAAAACAAAAGGTTAGACTTTGGTTTGATTGAAACCTGGTATATGTTGAAGGAGTTGATATTGTTAAGTGCTAGAAGCCAATGAACACAATTTGGCGGAGGAGGTTTGTAAAATATGGAAAAGCTAGTGGCTGGACATTTGGGTTATGTAAAATAGGAAGTAATTAAAAATTCATGTTATGTGTGGGGAAAAGTTATATTAAAAGATGGAAAAATGTTTTGACAAGGCATATATGCAATGATCCAGTACCTTTGCATGAAATCCGGTGATTGAGATAGTACATCGACTTTTTCACTCTTTATATCATTCATATGCAAATTGTTCATTGAGTTCAGTTTCAATGGAACAATTTGTAATCCTTTTTTTCCAATGGAACTATTTGGTTATGCATTGGTTAAAGTAATTATAGGAATGCATCTGAACTAAGTGGTTTAGTTTCAATGGAATAATTTGGATAAAGGTTGTCTTTCAGGGGTAGTAGACAAAGCCTAACATTTGGCAGATTAGCCTAGTAACTGCATAGTAACAAATGAACATCAATTGACTTGAATGAAAGGATAAAATGAGTTATGGTTAGTTTTTTCAAGGATGCAGCAGCAAGGGTAGAATCAGATTACTTCAGGGTACATGTTTACAAAAAGATGCAAGAGCGTGGATTCCAAATTCAAGCAATAATGACAGTCATGCACCTGAAGTAACTGGTTTAGTTTGAATGGAACAATTTGTTTCTGGCTTTCATGAAATGGGAAGCTTAGACAGAATCAAGATATGTGTGGAGGAAGTTGATTGTGAAGATGAAAAAATTGCTGGACAAGACATTATGAATGCATGTAGTACTTTTGCCTTAACCTCCGGTGAATGTCAAACCACTTCCACCTTTATACTCATGAAGTGACACCTGCATAGTGTTCATTGAGCCTAACAACAATCCAGCATGTCAGTATCATTGCAGATAATATATGAGGAGCTGAAGAAATCGTTTGCAAAGTTATATGAAAAGCTGAAGAAATCATTTGCCTGATAAACTGAAAATGGTTTTTTATTCAGCATGTGGCTTATGCAGACTGTTCATTGAGCTGCCCTACGATGATGTAGGTCATTATGCTTGCATACATGATCAACAGAAGCTAAGGCATGGAGGTGAGATCTTTTTATTATGTCCTTTGAACAACTTTGTAGGCGTTCATGCTAAAAGAGAGCAACAATGCAGCTATCTTTCAAGGAAAATGTACAGTGTTCTAAAATAGCGGCAATGGATTGTGTAACTATCAATTGACATATGAGTTGAATGAAATGATAATATGACTTTTGGTTAGAAGGTAAGGCAACCAGAAACCAGAAAACATGACCTTCGGTTATTTATTTGCACTGCACGTGATATGTTTTAATTAATCTGCAATTATCTTTCATTGCCATTACAGCAGGTAGCAGCATCTAAACCAAAAGGTCACAATCCAAGGCTAGCAGCCCAACGTCAAAGCAGACAGCTGAATAATAACCTAGTGAGGCTGCAACAGTAAAAATTACAATATCATGTTACATGTTAATATATTAACATGAAAAGCAGCAAAGACAAAAGCATGATCGTCACTTAGTGGTTTATTTAACTTTTTAGTGAAAATGCATGGAAAGCCTTTTCGTGTAAACATGAACAAAGTTTCAAAACATGAAAACATGTCCTGCTGACATGATTACAGTAACATTGAATCCATGGACGAAGATGTTGCAGCCTTGGTGATTGTAGGTTAGCTTGACAACTATCTCAGATAAAGGTTGAAATGTTAAATGCAAGACGTCAAATATTATGTTCATTTCAAATGTTAAATGCACGTCATTTTGAATGAGTGTGCGGAGATTATTATTAAGCAAATGCACATATTTCAAAGTGCACACTGGTATAAAATATTATATGTTGAAAGAAAATGCAACTTTAAAATTTTAACAGGTTGTCATATTGTTTCATTAACTTACAAGGAGCTGGATACTTTGATCTTTGTGAAAAAGCACTTTACAGCTTGATTAGTACACCATTTAAAGCTGAATAGTTAATGAAATGTACATGAGTTAAGCATCATCTAAGTGCACACTGATCTAGCAGCCCAGCGTCAACATGATATTGAAATGATGGAAGAAGATGTTGCAGTTTCTCAGAAAATGCACATCTTTCCAAGTGCACACTGATCTAAAACATTATGTGGTTAAGGAGACAGCTAATTAAAAAATGTAACAGGCTTGGATCTTTGTGAACCATGTGATGCAGAGCGTGAGGAGCTGTAAAAGTTATAACACCATTTACATCTTGGAACTCCAATCTTATTTCATTAACTGTACAGTTTGATTATAACACCATTTGCAGCTGAATAATGACTGACAGGCACGAATTACTACAACCAGCAGTAGCAAATAGTGGAGTTCCAACTAATGAATTTTGTCTGTGGAATACTAAACTATACATCTAAAATGTCATTTACCTTTTTCTGCATTGTTTTGACTGAAACATCTTACGCCATGCATAAATTTCTTTCAGCAACATATAAGCAAGTAAGAAACATATCAGCAACATACATAAAAATAAATATATCAGCAACATATCAGCAACATACATAAAAATAAATATAAAAATATGGCGTTCATTATATGGTGTGCATGGATCATTCTATATATTTTCGCCTCATTTATTTTGTTCATCTGAAAATTGGAAAGCTTCACATGCGTTATAACTTTTGCGGTTGGAAATTAGAAGAGAAACATGACCACATAAAGGTTTAATTCCAAAGTATCAGCTCCTTTTTTGACCTTTCCCCATTTTCATCAAAATTTCCAGAAATTCACATGTCTAATTAATGTTGCCGACAATAAATTAGACAACAAAAACGATCTCCTTGCATATATATTATATAATTGAGTTGATTTTAACAAATCGAAATTATGAATATAGGGACGGATATCTATAATTGAAGAATTTAGAAATACCCAATAAAATGAAAAATATCAATAATTAATTGAAAATAAGATTAAATCATAGGGATTTGCTATTAATTTTTCTTCCCCCAACCGAAAAAACCACACACAAAAATTAGGCAACCACCAATTTTGACACAAAAATTAAGCCAGTTTGCGTTTACTCTATTTTCTATATTTGCAATTTGCATGCCATCATCATCACCATCATCATCATACATACATACACATATATATATATGTATGATGTTTCAGATTTACACCAAAATGATATGTTCAATGAATCGTTGTATATATGAATTGATATTCAATCACAATATTATATTGGAAGGGAGAAATTTATAACAACTTTAAATTTCAAGATACAACTAATGACCTTATATTCTAATGGTACTTAAACTTCTTTATATAATGAGAGCTTTCGGGTTGAATCTCACCCGTAACATCAAACTATATAATGCTTATCCCTTTAATTAAAAAAATTAGGATACATATACAAAGATATGCATGCACGATATTTATATATTTTACAAGTGACAAATTAGTTATAATTAAATAGTAAAAATAATAGCATAAAGGCTAAAATAATACACTTACTAATATAAAATATTATTAAAAATATACAAATAAAGCCTTTGTTCTTTCTTCTCAAACACAAAAACATCATTCATAGAAAAAAAAATAGAAGCAATATTGTGTGTGTGTGTGTAAATGATAAAGCCTGGTGGATAACATGATATATATATATATATATGGCTGCGAATTTACAAATACAACTTATTTTTTGTGTGTGCATGTGCGTCTATATATATATATAATCATATATTGCATCAAGTCAATTCAAACATGTGTGGCTGAGATAAGCCTAGCTAGCTTCATTGGAGTCATACTCAACATGATGGTTTATGCTCTAATGAGTGGGATTGAGAAGGAAAAAAAACTATGATATTGAAAATGGGCATTCCACTAATGATAATTTTGGTCAAACTCACTAATGAATTATGTTTCATTAATTAGTGAAATGGTAATGGGAAGT
>JANTPZ010004016.1:0-23021 GCA_025593235.1 Vachellia pachyceras
ACCTAGGTTTTCTCTTTCATACTCTCTTTTTACTACTCTTTCTTACTTTCCTCTTTCTTACTTTTTCTCTCTTTCTCTTTCTTACTTTCCTCTTTCATATCCACTTTTTCTTACTTTTTTACCTCGAAATCTGTAAAAGCTATAACTTCCCAAACATAAATCACATTTCAAAACCTAGGTTTTACCTCGGAATCTGTGAAACCTAGATTTCAAACATAGCATCCAAACCAGCCCTAAATGGAATTTCTACAAGTACTCTATACTTGAAAGACATTTCCTATTTTTATATCTTCCAAAACTTAATTGTACCATATGCTTACGGTGAAAATCTCCGTTGTTAAAATTATACTTTAGCTTCGTTTGGGGTTCCGTTAGGAACCCCGTTTTGACCCCCAAAACCCATTCTCACGCAAGCCGAGACAAAATTCCTCTCACATAAAGTACCTAGGAATCTATGTCCGTTTTCTCAACGGGTTTCCAAACGAAGCCTTTAACGTTTAAAAAAGAATGATTAAGACAAGGGATGTTTACTTTTCTTCTTTATGCTTCTCTAATTTATTTGATTTTGTTATGTACCATCATTTATTTTTTAACTAAAGATGGTTCAAATTGATTGATGATGGGCTTCTGTGTTTTGGTCTGGATTGATGATGGACCTTGAAATCCATACGCATTTTGACAATTTCATCTGCATGATACCATTGCTAGGAACAAGTTCCATATTTAGACAATAACCTAAAGTTTCTCTTCTTCATCTCAACAGTGCAATGTCCAGGAATATCAGAACAATTTCTGTAGACATGGAGACAACAATTTATTTTATTTTTTAAAATTAAATTTCCTTTAAGATATGATACACTGTTACATCACCCTGCTTTGGGAAGATGGATGAGTTTGAATAGCAGAAAGTATTAAACTCCGAATTCATATAAAACTACAAAATTCTCATGACAGACATTCACCAATCATGCATGTTATGTTACTCTTTGTGAATAAGGAACAACAAGACTCATTTCTCATATTACTCCTCCAGAACCAGAAACATTAGTGCATGTTTAAGAATCCGTTGGTAGAACGATTTTACAAATTATGAGATAAATATATTAAAAGAGTTTTATTTTAACTTACGTATAACATAATCGGGAATCATTTCTGAAAGCCCGCAACAAAATATTAAATCTTCAAAATCTTGCCTTCCTAATCCCACCATTTACTTTTCAGGTTCTTGACTTCTTTATTCAAAGTGGAGCCCATCCCCTAATTCCTCTCCCTCACTCTAAAAGGAAAGTTGCCTATAAATATCTACTGAGAAAAATTAATTTAATATTTCATTTTAATTTAAATTATTTGTCATTTTTCTTATTAATTTAATGTTTCCCTCCTCCACCCTTTTATCTCCGACATTTAATACCCTTAATAAAATAGGAATATCTTAGAGAAGCTCACACACATTTTTCCCATTATCATAATAAATAACCAAATTTTCTTAATCAACAGTTATAGGACTACTATGTTACAGAAAATGGCTGTTTAGTTAGTGGTACAAGAAGAAACAAGGAGAGGCTCTTTGGTGGCGCCGTTAGAGACAGCTAAAGATGTCGCCGTCTTCCTTTTGCCGTCTTCGTATTTGCCAGCTAACGAATCAAACAGAATTCCGGCTCCCAAACCCACAGCTAAATCTATGGTGTAATGGCCTCTCGTCCCCAGCAACCTCACTGCTTGAAGCACATTCAACACATCGAACGTCCGTGCTAGCTCCCACCTCTTCATCCTCCTCATGTCCAGCGACGCTATCACCGACCCCGCCACATGCCCCGAAAAGAACAGAAAGAACGATACATTCCCCACCGGAAAATCCACCCCCGATCCCACAAACCCCTATTTCACACCGTTCCAATCAAATCAAAACCCATTTCTCACACACATTGAGATCGCTATCTTTCTCTATCAGGCAACAATCAATATTTGAATCCGGAGATTTATTGTTAGTACTGTTTGTTTTGTTTACCTGCGGCAATGGAAGCTGAGTGGAGTAGCCTAGAATGCCACGGCATGTGAACATGAACAGAGCTGAGATTGTGGCTCTGGGACGACCTTCGATGAGCCATGTCCATAGAATATAAGTTGTTTGCATTCCGACGAACACCTATTCGCAAACCAAGTCAATAATTATGGTAATAAATGAAGAGATCAGAGGGGCCGAGCGGCTTAGATTTTGGCCCTACCCCGCAGGTTTAGATTCTTTTTCTGTACCAGCAAAAGAACAGAGAGCAAGAAGAGCGATTTGATTCTTAAATGCCGTCTTTAACAAATAGGTTCAGATCTGAAACTGGCAGGGGGCACAACGACGTACCGTGTTGAGGGCGGCAAGGAGGGTGTTGAGCTGAGGCGACGATTGAAGGAGGCTGTGAAGGGAGCTAGTGGCGACGAAGCCCAAATCAAACGGCGGCGAGGAGGAGGGGACCATTCGGAGGGTATACTCGACGGCCATGAAGAAGAGGAGGCCGAGAGCGAACAGGCAGGGAATCCAATGGAATCTAGCCACGTGGACGGCGTCGGCGATCGTCCATTGCATGAACGACGCCTGAGTGTACACACTCTTCCTCCCCATGTCCTCCGTGCGGCGGTCTACCTCAACGGCGGAATCAGCCTCCGTTCTGCCTGCGTTCCTGCGCTTGACGGCGGTGACAAATGCCGTAGTCGTGGTTGCGGTTGCGGGCGTGATGGCGGAGAGAGGGTGGGAGTTAACGCCGTCCATGGCCATTGAAGTAGAAGGAGGGGGTGAAAGCGATTGGAAAGACACGCGAGAGGTGGTATAAATGAAGGGGATGGGAAAAAAGAAGCGGAGATAACGAGGATCAATTAGGTGGGAAACTAAGGAAGACGGAGTGGATGGATAGAAATCTAAATACGGTAAAAAATCACTTTCAAATAATTCGTGATAAATATATAAATGAAATTGTTTTGTTTATGGAAAAATATTTATAAATATATAAATGAGATTATTTAAAAAAAATAATGTAAACAGAGTCAAACATGGTCAGATGAAAAAATTCAAAATTTTTCTTTTTTTCATGGAGACGTTGAAGAGGGCGAGAGATTCTTCTTCATTTGGGTTCGGAGAAGTTTGTGCTTTCAATTGGCCCAGGCTTGGATGGGGTGGTGGTGGGGCTTTCATTCATGGCCACGCGATCACGCCTTCCCTTTTTTATTTTTAGTTTTCTGTTATGTTAAAATGCTTGGAGTCGGACGGTTTTTTCTTTTGGGGAAAAAAATTAGAGAAAAGTCTCATTGAGAGGGGGGGGGGGGGGAAATCATAGGAAGGATTAGATTGCTGATATTATGTGTATATTAACTTATTGAAGTATCTATACTTTTTGTATATAAAATTTTATTACATTCTTTTCATTAATAAAATTTTTAATGGAGGACATTTATCATTTATCCATTTTTCCATTTAAAATATTTCATCCATCCCATTCATTCTTAACTAGTTAGGGTGTTCATCAAGAGTTATAAGCTCCCCTAACATATTAGATATGGACCGTTCATTTTTTATTTGAACCGTTCATATTTAATTTTTTATTTCTATGAAAAAACTTATTTTAATATGTGTAAAATCTAAAATAAAATTAATCTTTTAGTTATCATATTTGTTAATAATATTTTTTTATAAAAAATGTTACTTAAAAAAAATAAGATTTGGACTATTTATAATTAAATCTGGATGATATAAATGTAATGTGTTAGAGGATCTCATCACTTTGATACATCCTACCTAGGTACACTACGAAGAGACTCAAAAACCTCTTCAATAGAATGAATTTTTTTCTCAAACTATGGTTCAACCATGATAAAAATAGTTTTTTTTTTCAATTATATCCAAGCATACAATATGTGCTTGTTTGGGAACTTCGTTCCCAGAATGGAGCACGTAAGTCGAGATAAAACCATCTCAAAATCTGTAAAAACCATTTTGAAATCCGTAAACTCCTTTCTCCCAACGGAACTCTTTTCCCCTAATGGAGTTCCCAAACACACACTATAAGTGTGGGATAGGAAGAAGATGATAGAAATTATGAAATTAGCAAAGAAGGTTGATGCCATAACTCCTACACTTTAAACCAAAACAAATCACTCACTTATGTATCGCATTTAAGAAGAAAATAATGAGAGAATATTCCAAGCTCAGGGTGGGATTGGTTGGTTGGTTACCAGACTGAAAATTAATTGTGACAAAGGCAACATTAAATTCATTAAAAACTTTGTGGAATTACTCTAAACATAGAATCATGGGGGTGTAAATATTTTTTCTGTCTATTCTATCCCATCCTTGTCTTAATTCAATGTCATCATTCTCTCAACTTCAATTAAATACATTTTTTAATCTTAAGTACACATACCATTCCACTGATAAAAACTCAAAATGTGGGCATATTTTTTTTTAAAAAAAGTTAAGCATTAGTCTATTATATTGTGAGAGATTGATTCATCCCGCTAAATCTAACATGTCGTTGAACAGTACACTTTTATTAAACAAGAGGATGTGATCCACAGGTGTTAAAGTCTTGGAAACATTAATGGATGGTATTGTACGTGACCTATAGTTGCTTCTCTATCTCGTGGATACCTCACCCACGAAACTGATGGCAAACGCCTAGTCGCTAACACAACATGGCTAGCTTGTCCTTTTCTTTCTGTGAACAAAATAACTGGATTCAAATTTATAATTGCATTAGGTTGTTTTCAATTGTACAAGAGAAAAATCTCACCATTCAAATATTTGAAGGAGATTGTACCAAAAAAAAAAATATTTGGAGAAAGTATATATCAATACCATGAACAGAAGAGCCCAAATTCTGGTTTGATCCAATGAGATTGATTGGTTTTCATGTTTGTCGGGAAATAACTTGTCATTGTTTACACATCATTTTATAAAGGTTTCCGTTTCCTTTTCCTACCTTAATAACTTGTCATTGTTTACACATAGTGGATGTAAAAAACCTATAATATATTAATCTCATAAGTAAATTAAGTTAAAAAATAGCTTCTAATATTAATACAAATAGTTCTATAATCGATTTGATTTAGCTGTATGCTTGTGTATATAAGTTACTATAATCCTAAAGGTATGACCCACTTATGGAGTTAATATTGATTATATATTTATCACTTATTTCTAATTTTATTCATTTTTTTAAATTACCTCTGTTGAAGCTCATTGAGCAATAATTAAATAAGAGTGGGAGGGAGAGAATCAAATAAAATGATTTGAGTGTTTTAGAAAAAAAATATGTGATATTGACTAATTAATATAATTAATCTAACCAAATTACGTAAATGAGCATTACATTTAGGATAATGTGTCTATTTGAAAAATCGGTGAAAGAATGATCGTTGATAAGAATGCATTTTAAAAAATAACTTTTATCCAGAATGGATTTTTGCATAATGCATTTATGTTTGAATAAAAATTTGATTCAAAATACATTCTAATAGCCCGTTGGGAGAGCGGACACAGATTCCGAGGTAAAATATGTGAGAGAAATTTTGTCTCGGTAAGTGCGCCCGTTGTGCTAACGGGCAAACCAAACAAAGCCAATTTTTTTTCAAAATGTATTTTGATATAAGGAGTAATCAAACGCTAGAGTTTGTAAGTTAACAAACTTTTGGGTTCAAAATACATTTTGAACCTCTGAAAGGAGTTGTCAAATAAGCATAAATATTTCTTAGAACAAGAGCGTCACTCCTCTTTAGTTTATACATTCTTAAATTTAATTTCAAATAATATTCTGTGTGCATCCTGAATTGTATTTGCTGTCCTAAATACTTGAATAAAATACGTGCATTATGATTAAATTGCATGATTTTTTTCAATTGTAAGATTTCCTTCATGTAAAGTTCCACGTATAACTTCATCTTGGAGAAAATAGATGCTAGTCTAGCAAGTTGAAAAGTGAATATGTTGTCCATGCAGGTAGACAGACATACTTTAGTCTCATCCCTCATCTTATCTATGTCATCTTATGTTATGCAAACCGTGCCTTCACCCATGATTATTTGTGATCAAATTGATAAGAAATGTAATGGAGAACATTTGCTGGGGGAAGGTAATGGAGAACTAGGGTTGAGGCAAGCACGTCATCAAAATCAAACTTTTATGACTAAGCTTGGCTGGGCATTAATTAATAAGAGAGACTCCTTGTGGGTTAAGTTCATGCGTGAGAAGTATAAAACAGTGAATGATGTTATTCCTTTGGTGTTAAAGAGACATGTGTCAAATAGTTGGGAATAGAACCTTATTTTGGAAGGATCATTGGGTACCTCACTTTCAAAAACTGGAAAGTTTGGCTATCTAACGTAACCGTTGGGGGTGATATGAGCGAATGGAAGGTGGTAGATGTTATAACCCCCACAAATCAGTGGGATTGCAATAAATTTGAGTACTTGCTACCACATCGTGTGTTGCCTGCAATTTGAAGAGTCAAAGTGCATGGGTCTGGGGAAGGTGATGCTTCATGTGGAGATGGTCAAGTGATGGGTGTTTTAATTTAAAATCATTCTGCAAGTTTATTGTGGATAGATCGGACACGGGATTCAAGCCTTTTTGGAAAGCTATTTGGATATTGAATGTATCTCAACGGTATAGATTCTCTATGTGGTTGTGTATGAAATAGAGAGTACTAACTAATTTGGCAAGGTTTCAACATAGACTTCATTCTTCAGGGATATGTGAGCTTTGTTCTTCAAGTTAAGAAACAATTCTCCATGTTGCTATTCATGAACTTTGGAAGGGGTATATACCAACTGAATGGCACAGGGTGACTTCTTTACCAGTGTTGATCGATGTGAATGGTTAATTTGATGTCTTGGATAGAGATTTTCTATTGCTAGATATGAATTCAAGCTTTGATTTATAGTGGTGTGTCGACATATATGGCTGAATAATCGTATTTTTAACATGTAAAGTGAGATTTTGGCCAGATGAGTAGCTTATCTCTCTCATTGGGTAATAATGCCTCGGTCATTCAATGTTTTATATGTTACACATGCATTCTCTTTACCAAAAAGAAACAAACATGCAGCCTTATCTTAGGTAGATTGACTACATAGACCGCGTAAGACCAAATTGGTAACAAAAAAATTTCTATTATGGCTTGTTAAACCTTTCCATCGATCTTCCTCTTGCTACCTTCAAAAGTCTTTATACCATCTAATATATACTCATCATGATCAAGGTCTCAGCCTTCGTTAAAAATGTCGAAGCTACCTTGTTCATACAAAAACAGCATAGTTTTACTTTGAGCTGTCTTCCTTTACTGGGGCTTATGATAAAAAAACCAATTGAAAGGGGAAACAAATTCTTGGAATGAACAAGAGGCCACATCGTTATAATACAAGAGTCCAAACGATCCCATCTGCTGTGGATATCACGCTAGCCCTTTTTAAACATACATACGTATACACATTGATCGATTACCACTTTGTGCTTAGGAGACAAGTCCTTAAAACCCTAATTATGTCTGAGAGGGAGACCACCCCAAGCAGCAAACCCTCCTGATCCACCACCCAAACCCTATGGACATGCCTCCTCACTGCCTTCTCAATTACTTCACACAAGGCTGTTTCTGCGTTGCAAGTCACTAGCTCTCTACTCCGATGAGAGCCTCCTGTTGTGCCACTCTCTTGAGTTTCTGTGAACTTTAAGGCACTTTTGCCTAGCCAGAAGCTCAGTGTCTCTAGGTCACATTTCCTCAAGTCTGTCGCAGAAAATGTCCCTATCACCCTCCTGCCTCTTCCCTGCCATATTACACAACTGTCACAAAATAAACCAAAGGGGAGACAAACATACCGGGCCGGATCCCGCAGGCACAACAGATACACCACAAAGCTCAACGCTGTTGTTGAAAGCAATTGAAAGAGACACTAACTAAACGGTTCAGCGCATCAAGCACGTACGCGGACCAAAAGCCCAACTGAAACACTATTCACACCATCATCTTTAAACAAAAAACTGAGTGTGAGTGTGTTTTGTTGTGAGAGACTTACATTAAGGAGCTGCTTGTGATCATCAGGGCCAACTTCGGAGGCATTAACTATGGGAACTGCGTTGAGCATGGAAGCTTTCAAGCACCTAATGGTGTCAATAAGTCTTGTGCGTTCAGTGATGGCGTACACTTTCTCCTTCATTGCGCATAGATCTTCGACCGAGCGTCTCACAATGCGATTCAATTCTTCATCAGCATCAGTGTGCTGCCTCAAGAACTTCATCACGTCCATTTGTGTCAGCATTTGGTAGCCTGATGAAGATTCTGTCAGTTCAATTCCTCCACTTTCTGATATCTCCTGCTTCTGGCTCTCCACCGGGACCAAAGCTCTATGCACCCCTTTGCTAAACACTTCCATACAATCCATCAAACTATACACATACAAACACGAACTTCTATTTTAGATTTTATAGATAAATGTACATGTATTAGGTTTGCCTTTATATTAGATTAACAGTCGATATTAGATTTTATAGATATAAGCCTACGTATTATATTTGTCGTTAAAGGTTTAAACCAATATGATAGGCCATAATTTCAGATAGCCTATGACTTACCATCTTCAATTTTTTGTCACCCAAGTTTAATTTAATGGCTCTTAATATCATAATTTGTTTTCTATCAAAATAGTCAATTTAGTTCAAGTCAATTAGATAAAACTTGTATCAAGATTATACAGCCTGAGTTCGTCATCCAGTTCACTAATGTGAGACTCTTTATAATATATTCCGATACCCAACCTGTAATACTTAATTATGCGTATATGGTTGTGTGTATTCACCTGGTATTAGGGCTGAGAGTCCATAAGTTGAGACCTTCGACGCAATGACCTATAATGGAGGAAACTGGTGCAGACAATTTTTCTTGAAGATTTTCAACCCCATCATCGTTCTGGCTCAAGTGGTCATCTCCGGCTATGTGAGCGGAGATATCAAGCATGGTCACGATCCCTATGTAATGCTTCCGAGGGGTTCCCGTTTGTTTATCTGTCTCCACTATCATGGACCCACCGGCGCCGATCCACTGCCCAGGCGGCGCCACTGCCGGAACCGCCACCACGTTGTTGGCAACCAGCGTGGCCATCACCGTAGACAGCGACGCAGTGTAGGGAACCTCTACTAGCCTCTTCGTATTGTTTGCCATCAAATCCTTCACCTTCTTCCCTGTAATCCTCGCGTTTTCATGAACTCCTTGCATTGTTGGATTCACCTCCCTTGTTTGCTGCATATTGTTTTGAGTCTTGAAAGCTAAGTCTGTGTTTCTGGGTTTCAAAAACAAACCGGAGCTCCTCAATGGATCAATGGTGAAAGAAGAAAAATATAGAGGCATATAGAGCAACAAGGTTACATGCAAATTGCAGAGTTTTTGCTACTTTATTATCTCATGTCTTTCATTATTTATCATTTTTTCTTGTTCGGCCTACTATTTATGATTATACGTGTTGTTCCACCAAGAATTCGAGCTATTATGTGGCTTCTCCTGTCCTTCCCAAGTGTTGATGAACTGTGTATGACTCATGTCAGTCCCATGCACCGGACACACCTAATTCTTTTTCAGGGAATCTATGGTTAAACGAGGAATTAATAAATGAAAGGTATAAAAAATTGTCACAATTACTATCAGGTCTCAGCAATAACTATTCTAATTGTTATTTACAACTTCATCAACCGTCAAATAACAATTGAACCAACTACTACTGGAGCTTGGTGGTAATTTTGCCAATCTTTAAGATCTTTTGTTTATTAATTATGTGAGAACGAGATAAATTGGAATATTGATACTTTGTATGTACAAAATTAGCAAAGTATAAGTATTTTCTATATATAAAAATATAATAGATAAATATGATAAATACAACTTTTAAACAATGACTTTAGGAGATTATTTTAATTTGTGAAAGCGATAAAGAAGTACTTTTACAGTTTACAAGGTAAATATGTGAAGTAAGTTATCTTGATTTACGAAAAAATAATGTTAAATGTACGTTTAGGAGCACAAATACTCACCCACAAAAAGCATAGAAATTTTTAAGCAAGAATGGGCCTTGGTAAGGGAAGAGCCCATAACTGAGTGGCCCAAAGAATCGCCCCACATGGGAAGACTGTTGGGAGAGCGTGTTAAGTGTTTTGGTGTAAATCCCGTGACGCGCATAAATGCTCATTCTCTTCCCTCCCATTTATAACCATTCTCCTCATGCTCGTGATCACATCAATTCGTCTTCTTTAATCTCTGCACCAACCTCATTTCTCTTACTACCTCTCTCTCTCTCTCTCTCTCCTCCCCTCTATATTTAAGAACACAAAGCCCCCTCATCGTCTTCCACTAAATTCCAAAATGATGCTTCTCTATCTTCGTCTACCACTGCAACTCCTAGCTCTCATGTTCTCACCCCACCTAGCTTTGTCTTTCACCGAAATCATGTCAGATTCCGGTGCGCCTTCCTCTCTTCTAGATGGTCCCCAGACCGGGTTCTCCATGAAGCACGACGTCGCGGCTCGAACCGACTCTCACGAGCAAGAAGCGGTCTATGACGTCATGAGAGCCACCGGCAACGGCTGGGCCACCGACATACCCGACGTGTGTCGGGGCCGGTGGCATGGCATTGAGTGCATGCCCGGTAAGGACAACGTCTACCACGTTGTGTCACTCTCCTTCGGAGCTCTCTCCGACGACACCGCTTTCCCCACATGCGACCCGACCCGATCCTACATTTCACGCTCCATCACAAGACTGCCACATCTCAAGACCCTTTTCTTTTACCGTTGCTTCAGTTACAATCCTCAGCCAATCCCCACGTTCTTAGGCAAGCTGGGACCCACTCTCCAAACCTTGGTCCTCAGAGAAAACGGCCACTTGGGTCCCATACCAAACGAACTAGGCAACCTGACCCGTTTGAGGGTCCTGGATCTTCACAACAACGACCTCAACGGTTCAATACCGTTGTCCCTGAACCGGATTACCGGTTTAAGGTCCCTAGACTTAAGCGGCAACAAATTAACCAGGCCCATTCCCGGTTTAACTTTCCCAGCCCTAAACATACTAGACCTGGGCCAGAATCTTCTTACAGGCCCAATCCCATCAACACTGGGTACCTGCTTACCTCTCATCAAATTAGATCTCAGCCGCAACCATCTCACCGGACCAGTACCGGAGACAATCACCAGCCTGAAATCACTCATGCTAATGGATCTAAGCTACAACAATCTCTCAGGGCCATTCCCAAAATCACTCAAAAGCCTGAGTTCCGTGCAGGCCCTGATTCTCAAAGGGAACCCAATGGGCCCCGGCCCAACAATACTACCTAACGACGGCTTCACCGGAATGGCAGAACTAGTGACCCTGGTATTATCCAACATGAACTTGAAGGGCCCAATACCAGAGTCACTGGGCAAACTGCCAAACCTTCGAGTGGTTCATTTAGATGGGAACTTATTAAACGGGTCGGTCCCAAAAAGCTTCAAGGACCTGAAGAACCTGAGTGAACTGAGGCTGAACGATAATAAGCTAAGTGGGTCAGTTCCATTTAGCAGAGAGATGGTGTGGAGGATGAAGAAGAAGCTGAGACTGTATAATAATTCTGGGTTGTGTTATTATGCCGATGGCAAAAGTGGGTTTAGAGGAGATGGCAGTGAGGATTCTACGTTTCATAATTATGGTATTGAGTTGTGTGACGATGTGAGCTCAAATAATGGTGGCTCAGAAGGATCAGTGAGTACAGTGCAGCATCTTACAGCAATGACTCATCAGAAGTACTCTGAGTCAGAGCCAACCACCACAGATGTTGTTTCATCATCATCGGATGCTGCTGTTCTTGTGGTTGATGCAGTTACAGTTACAAGGTTGTGGTTGGGCCTAACTTGGTCACTTCTATTTTTACTTTGATGTTAGTGTAAGCAATGAAAGGATTTGTTAAGATTGTATGTATGTACAACGTACGAGAGTAGCAGAATATATAAATATATGATAGGGTTTTGTTTGTGGCTGTCTTATAAATGAAGTTGAGTTTTCTGGAAACTTTGACTTTTTTGTGGTATTGTGTGCTGGAAATGTGGAGATTCGAATTTAGAAAGGTTGATTACAAAGTAATTGTTAAGTGATTGAGATTGAATTGTAGAGTATTAGTGTGTGTGTGTGTGTGTGAGAACATAAGAATCCAATATGGGACCACCTCCAGCATATGCCCTCTCAATTAATATTCGGTTACAGTTCACCAAAAAAAAAAAAAATATATATATATATATATATATATTCAGCTACCTATAATAATGTAGGTTGGCTCTCATCCCCAAATTCTGAATATAATACTAAACTGTTAGGTAGGAAATAACACTTTGAGACTTACCCCATCTCTTCTTTATTATAAAAAAATTTTTAGAAAGCAATCAGTGATATGCTTATAATAAATCACTAATTTAAGAATATTAATTGCATTTTTACTTTTGACGTTTTTCTTTGTTTAAATTTTGATGCAAGTTTCCTTTTCTATTTTTATAACTATTATGAATTGAAGCTTTGCGATTAGTATGTCTCTACCCTAAAATCTTTTTTAGTAAGGTGTCATTTAAATTTAATCTTCACATTGTGATCTAGTTAGTCCACCCTTAGACCAAGTGGTCTTGGTGACGCAAATTTTCTTTCTACCTTTAAAAAATAATTCAGTATTTTATATATAGGTAAATTTGACAAACAAAATAATTAAACAAATTTAATAACTTAACTTTCTTTCTTTAGATTTAATGTCATATCTGGTCAAAAAAGATTTTAATGTGATAGACTCATAGTTGCAAGTCACTAATAATAGGGAGAGAAAGTAATAAAGTCCCAAAAAAAAAAACAAGCGTTCTCTGTTTTAGAGTGTTTTGTTACTTTGGGGTATTTTACATAAAAAGAAGGAAATGTTACGTGACCTAATTATGGTGAAATGTAATTATGTTTTTCCAAGATATTTACTCTTTCACTAATTTGAAGAGGTGCCCTCTTTAAAATCCCCTTTCTGCCTTTTTTTTTTTATAATTAAATGGAGAGAGAGATAGGTGAAGGGTTTAAAGAAAATGTAATGATTTGATATTTCATTTGAAATTCTAAAATGATGATGATTTTTAAAAGTTACAAAAAAAGCTTGAAAATGACAAAAATTCTTAAAAAAGAAAAAGAAAATTACACATATAAACAATTAATTAGGATTGATAACAACATGGAGATTCCATGGCATAAGACATGAGCATGCATGTTCTAGATGACGAAGAATGAGAAAATTAGAATAAGGGTTTTAAAAAAGGGGGAAAATCAAGTTAAAAAAAGCTAATTACACTTAAATAAATCATTCAATTTAATTAACATCACACACACACACACACACACAAATATATTCATTATTGTAATGTGTGCACACAAAATATTCCTATAATGCTGGTGCTGCATTCTTGCCCACCATAACATGTTCCTTAATAATTCACTAGTGTTTTCATCTAACCAATCATTAGTCAATAGATTATATTTTTTTTCCCAGATCATGATAGGTGCAAAAACTTGCCTTGTCTAAAATCACACACTTTGAAAATAGGAAAATAAAAGAGAAATTTACAATAAGGTCCAACAAGAAAAAATTAATGAAAAAAAGGTCTCAAAGATTGATAAAATTACTATCAGGTCTCAACAGTAGCTGGTCCGATTGTTATTGATGATTGGTGAGGTTATTAATGACAACCGGACTAGCTACTGCTGAGACCTTATGGTAATTTTGACAATCTTTAAGATCTTTTATTCATTAATTCTCCTATTTGAGATCTGATGGTGAATTTTCCAAAATTTCAATTCTATTATACATACATGTGTATGGTATTAATTAAAAACTCTTATACTATCAATCAACAATTTTAAAAGATATATCAAATTAAGATTTTAGTCCCTCTACATGATGGATAAAAAATTTTGCTGAGTATACACATTTTTTGAGAGAAAGAAATTAATTGTTTTATCAACTCTCATTTAAAAGTCAAACTTCAATATTTATATATCAAATCCAATAATTTATAAGTGGTTGGGACATATGGGTTATTAACTCTTTTTTTTTTAATTTCTCCCTTAAAAATTAAAATTCAAAACCATTCTCTATAAAAGCTTTAGAAAATTGTAATATTGGTGCAAATCATCCAACATTCTGTGTAAACAAACAAGGTTCACTCTAATCAAGTGGGGGGAAACTACATTTTACAATAAGAATAGAGATTGTAGTGTCTTGGGTATATATTTAAATTCTCTTCTCCTATATGCATAGGATATATTGTGATGAAAATTATTGTTAGAAAGTTTTTACCTGAAAAAGTTATTGTTTTACTGAATCACATGCATTTGTTTATTTTAAATTAATGATTATAGATCAAATTTTCTTGAGATTAAGAGCTCGTTTGGGAGCTCTTCCCAAAACCTATGTTATATCTAAGTGCTTATGTTTTTTCCAAATCTAGGTTTCGTAATAAAACCTAGTTTTGAAACCTAGATTTTGAAAATGTTATTTTATTGTCAAATTACACATTTATCTTATAATAAATTTTCTTTTTCCTCTTTCTTATTTCTTTCTCTTTCATCTTTCTTACTTATTTTTTGTTTCGAACTCTATACAAGCTAATAACTTCCCAAACACAATCATATTTTAAAATATAGGTTTTGCCTAAGAATTCATAAAAGTTATTCTTTTAAAATTTAATTTTACCTCAAACTTCGTAACAATTATTTTCAAACGGACTTCTAAAGGAGGTAATTACTTAGTAGCCAAAGAATATCCAAGGGGATAAAAGGCAGTGAAGAAACAAACAACAAAGGAAGCCGAAGCACATGGCATTCATGTCCCTTTTTTAGCCTCAAGGTCAAGGAGACATAATGGACTAAACAATTAGCCATTTACAAGACTTGCCCTTTTTTGGCCGGGACAAAACTTACCCATTTAACTCATTTAAGAATCACCCAATATCTGTGTCGCCACCTAGTTTTGGTTTTGTCTGTTCTCTATTTGAATAAAATAAACTATATTCGCATGATCTTGTCCTGTATCACAGCATTAGGATATCTTTGGGCACAGTTAAAAACTGATCCCTTTTTCTTGGCGTAAAGATAGTTAAAAGTTTCAAAGGTCTTTTAGTTCAATGAAACCAAACTCACTTTCAAATCTTTGTTAACAGTGACGCTGTGAATTCAAACTTTTAAAGGTATGATGGGTGCGTGGATTATCACAGTAAAATCATAGGAGTATTGCTTTTTCAAAAGAGATATTATTCTATCCACTTGACTAAAGAATCAAATCCTTAACTTTTTTTGAATGTTTTTTCTTTGGAATGGACAAGCTTGCTTACAGGAAAGTGGTATTATCGAATCTGCTATTTACCTATTAAGTCAACAAGGTTCTGGCCGAATTGAATCCTTGAAGAGACCTAATTATATGCAAATTGTGCTGGACCTTGTTGGTTTTTCAACTTTCAGTTTGTACTTAAAGGGTTTTTTTATGGCATGTATTATTAATTCAAAATAAGGAAAAAATTAATGGATTTCTTTTTACTTGTGAAGAATGAAGGTTAAGTCGTGAACCCGGAGAGAGAGTCAAACAAGCCAAAATCTGATCCACGCACCACACTACACCCACTAAATGCTGAGAGAAGGAAACATGTTACTCAGAACATAAGGTAACACGCATACTTGACCATCAGACTTCAGGTAAAATTTTGACATACAGCATGCCGTAAAATTCCATATTAAGGTCTTCTTCCCTGGGAAACAACCGTTTTTTATTTTGCCAGAGAAACTGAGAAAGAAACGCTTTTTAAGTTTTAAATTGAAGTGCATATTATTACCTCATTCTTATTTTTTAAAATGGAAAATGGACCCCATGTAAGTGATTCTGAGAATTGTGAACAGCTGGATTTACGCTTGACAAGGAAGGAGGAGGAGAAAGAACACGACTTGGCTTGTACATCTCTTCATCGGCAAAAGAAAAATTAAAGCAATTTCATCTTAATACTCTCTTTTTGGGTTTTACTTTTCGCTGAGCGCCAACGTTCGCGTGACGATACATCATCAGCTTTTGCCCAGGGAAGCAGACTTCGGCTTCTCTCAAAGTGTTACGTTTAGAATCTTTCCTCTCTCATCTTTTTCCCTCAGAACCCTCTTGCTAATTCTTCTTTGCTCTGAAAAGATACGGCTTCCACGGTGTGGAACAATAAGAGAATCTGATTTGGTTTCCTGCGTCAATCTCAAGTTCGGACTTTCATTTACTTCCTGGGTTTGACTGAGAGGTTAGAGGATTAGAAGTTGTCTACAGGGAAATACGAGAAGGTGGGATTGATTGGTCAGAAGGGTATGGCTTTTTGCCCAATCTTTTGTTTTGGGAAGGGTTCTGATCGGTACGTTATACAAAAGTCTCTAGTTACTCACTGCTCTTTGTATGTTTTTCTTGATTCTTCTTGTTTTGGATCAAATATATGTGATATGACCTCGGAGTCAAGGCATTTCCCACTTCAGTTGTGTTTTTGGTGGAAAATTAAACTAAAAGGGTTTTAGAGTCTGGGTTTCGCATGTTCTTCTGGGGATGATCAAATGACTCAACCATGAAACTAAAAGCAACCTACTGGCTAGTTTGGTAGGTGAAGAGAACATTTAGACTCTGCCCCTTATAACCAATTTGACAGAATAGGAATTTCTTGGTGTTGCTTGCTTGTCTAGTTGTTTTATTTTCTGGATATATTTCAAACTGTTTTTTTTTTGTTAAAAAAATGGATATAAACTTGTATCTGCATTTTCTATAGAGGTTGATGTTAGAGTCTCTAAACATGCAGCAAATCACGAGGGAAGGCACAACCAACATGGCGAGTCTTTTCCTTAAAGGAACTACACTCAGCTACAAATAATTTCAATTATGATAATAAACTTGGAGAAGGAGGATTTGGCAGTGTTTACTGGGGCCAGCTTTGGGATGGATCACAAGTAAGGGGATACTCTCTTCTCTTGTTTATATTCTTGGTCGTTTGTTGCCAGTGATCGTTTATCATTTCAACGCAAGAGTAACCAGTCAAATTTCAAATGTGGGTTTCATATACGTTGTGATACTCTAGAGTAGCCTTTACACACGTGATAAAATGATTATTTCCATTTTGTTCTACTTGCCTGAGCCCACTGCAAGACTTTGAAGGTTGAAAATGATTCAAAACACATTCCATCGGATCATATGATTATCTATATTAATGAAGCAATATCTTCTTTTCCTTATCCTGGCCTCTTTGATATTGAGAAGGGTTTTATTGTAGAAGCTTAATCCGAAGAAGCAAGTATGACAAAAGTCAATTGTGAAGGACATAGATGTAAAATGTCATATGGGACTCCTTTCTTTTTGCTAAAGATGATGGTTTAATTAACGTCTCTAATGATTGCCTGAGTCTGCTTTGATATCTCTCAGTCATCTTACAAAATTTTTCCTTAATTTGACACGACACTGTAATGATGTTTTTTCCAAGAAAATCAATAATTGTGGAGGCACTGTGTGGATGCAGAAAAATTGATGGTTCATGCGTTTTCTTTGTCACAAGTTATGCAGCACCAACATTTAAAGAAAGTAGCCATGTGATCATTATGACACTCCAAGTATCTTACTCTTATAAAATTAGTACACTTAGACATGAGAAGTATTTAAAAGTTAACATTTGAAACTAAGATACTTTCTAAACGTTCTGAAATATGCTAGCTAAGTACGTGTTTATTTGTATTTTCATACTTATATGTATCAGTGATTATGTATTTCTTGGATTTTAAGTCTAATTGATGGTTTGTGTTTCATAGACTTGTAGGAAATTTTTTGATCAAATGTTTCAGGTTCTTCCAAACTTCCGATCAAATGATTTGTAGTGAATGATTGTGGAAATGAAGTAATTCGTATTCAAATATGCTTAATCGTACTTGATGCAAACAATTTTTTCCTTTAAGTAATCTCTTCGGGCTGGCCGCTAGTAATTATTTCTATTATCCCCATAAAGCAGGCAGTATTTAAAATGTGTACTCATGCAGATTGCAGTGAAAAGATTGAAAGTTTGGAGCAACAAGGCAGATATGGAATTTGCTGTTGAAGTTGAGATATTGGCAAGAGTTCGACACAAGAATCTTCTTAGTCTGCGGGGCTATTGTGCTGAAGGACAGGAACGGTTAATTGTATATGACTATATGCCAAATTTGAGCTTACTATCCCATCTTCATGGTCAGCACTCAGCGGAATGCCTTCTGAATTGGAGCAGACGGATGAGTATTGCAATTGGATCAGCAGAGGGAATCGCGTAAGTACTGATATCTCAATTTCTTTTATAGCTTCTGTCACTTGTATACTAATCATATAATGTATTTCTTTCAGATATCTCCACCACCAAGCAACTCCACACATTATCCACAGAGATATTAAAGCAAGCAACGTGCTCTTGGATGCAGATTTCCAGGCTCAGGTTGCGGATTTTGGTTTTGCAAAGTTGATCCCCGAGGGGGCAACACACGTGACTACGAGAGTTAAGGGTACCCTTGGCTATCTTGCACCTGAGTATGCTATGTTAGGTAAAGCATCCGAAAGTTGTGATGTATACAGCTTTGGAATTCTCTTGCTGGAAGTTGCAACTGGCAGGAAACCAATTGAGAAACTGAGTGCAACAGTGAAGCGGTCTATAACCGATTGGGCACTGCCATTGCTTTTGGAAAAGAAATTTAGCGAAATTGCGGATCCAAGACTAAATGGTGAATATGTGGAGGAAGAGCTTAAAAGGGTTGTTTATGTTGCACTTGTTTGTGCTCAGAATCAGCCTGAGAAGAGACCCAACATGCTGGAAGTGGTAGAGCTATTGAAGGGAGAATCTAAATTAAAGTTTTCTCAGCTAGAGAATCATGAACTTTTCAGAAGCCCTCAACCTGCTGATTCCAGTGAGGACAGGATACAAGCTGCTGAAGATGGTTCCGACTATATATCAGCAGAAAACGAATTAAAACCAGAGTCGAAGGATAACCCTGAGCCATAAATATGCAAAAAAAAAAAAAATGCTGAAACCGGAACAAGTGCAGGTTTTGAAGCTTCCACTAATTGGAGTTTGTTATTATGGCAAGGCTAGTACCATTTATATTGGGTTACATGGACATTTTAGCCGCTATCAAATAGTAAAGCATGGTTTTGAGTGCTTGGGGTTTGTGTGCATCGGTTCTCATGTTTAGAAGCAACCGACGTTTGTGCACTTATTTTTTCTAGTTTCTGGGTTTTTACTTCATGTTGCGGCCTTGCTATTTCATTTAATTGTGGACATAGTCATCTGAGAAATTGTCATGTGGCTGCAAAAGGCCAATAGTTTGTAAATCTGCGTTGTGTTTTGCTTCTGTACATTATGATGTGCCTTATAAGGCTTTCATGTATGAGGTAGAAACTGTGTATAGAAAGTTGTTTGTTGATTCGTCCTAGTACACCCACAGCACATTTTCGTTTCCATTTAGAATTAGGAAATTGGAGAAAAAGATGAAAGTACTACTCCCTTTGTCCTTTGGTATCTATTGTAAGGTGCCCTCTTAAATATAGTCAATCCTTTTTATAAAGCAATTATTCAACGAGTACAAAATACTTTTAAGATATATTTGATAATGGTAGTGGGTGAGAGTAAAATTTAACGTGAATGTTTAAATTCAATATAATTAAAGAGTTATATTGGATTTTATAACCATTTTTATTGGTATACGTGAATTAATTAAAAATGATTTATGTTTAAAATGTATTTTTCATGGTTTGATGTTCTCGTCCTTCTGTTTAACAATTACTATCTGCATCTTCCAAGTGGCTATCGGGAGATGATTTTTTTTTTTTTGGGAATAAAAGATGGATAACATTACTCAAATTGAGTTATAACAAAACAATGTCAAAAGACTTGTACAAAAGACATTTACATTACCTATTAAAGGTTGGTTGTAGAGCCAAAAGTTACTATTTATGATATGCGGTGTCTT
Source organism: Vachellia pachyceras (assembly GCA_025593235.1). Classification (NCBI taxonomy): domain Eukaryota; kingdom Viridiplantae; phylum Streptophyta; class Magnoliopsida; order Fabales; family Fabaceae; genus Vachellia; species Vachellia pachyceras. The sequence goes on from JANTPZ010004016.1 coordinate 20,049, forward strand.
CACTAACCGATAACCGATAATTCATTACTAAATTTTCTTTATAATTGATCATGACTAAATTTTCCCTATAACTGATCAATCATGACTAAGTTTTCCCTATAATTATGTCTAACAAGGACATGCTAATCCATGTTAATAATCAATCTCACATTTTCAACTGTCTTTGGAGGGGTAATCACTATCACAACCCCTATTACAAAAATTAATAGCTTTAATACAGTCAGTCATCATAACAATATTTTTAAGTCCTTTGTTCCAACACAGTTGTAGGCCATTAATGATTCTAGTTAGTACCGTAATTGCAGGCGGATAAGATGTTAACTTACAACTGAAACCAAAGTTCCATTGTCCTCCCCCATTCCTCACAAACTCCGCCATAGCCATTCTTCCCATTTACTAGGACTAAGCCATCAATCTCCAACATAACATGTCCAGCCAGAATCCTATGAATGTGATAACTCGATATCGCCAAATTGGTGTAGATGTTGCTATGCTCTAACAAATCTTTATCCCAACAAGCTCTAAAAAATGAATGGAAATTGTGCTTAGGCTGTTGAAGGACATCTTCCTTAAACAATTTATTGCATCTTGACACCCAAATATCCCAACAAATGTACCTAAATAGGGTTGCCCATTGAACTTTCTCAGTACTTGAATGCCTGCTTCATTCTTCAAATTCCAACGAACCCAATCTACTCCATATAAAGAGAAGAAAGTTGTCCATATAGAAGGATCTAGTACAGACTTCCACCGGTCAACAACATTTTTACAATCTCATATCATGGCAATTCCGTCTCCTCATAACTGCATCCACACACACATTCGGCATTGTCCATTATACTTCTTCGCTTCTTGAGATCTGCTGTATGTGTTCTTCCATGTGAAAAAAAAGCCATAGAAAGATTTAATCTTTTCTGGAACACTCCATAGGTTCTTCCAAATGCTATATATCTCCCTTTGTCTACCTGCAAGATGAAAAAGATATGTAGATTTAACAATAAAGGAACTAACAATGGATGGTTTCTAAATGTATAGGTCCTCTCCTCACTCCTCACAAGGTAGGTGTGCATTCATAATTTGCTCAATGACTGTATGGGGAAACCAGGATGAAAGCTTATCAAAGTTCCAATTCCCATAATCATCCATATAATCAACAACTCTTTCATTGCTTTGAATCATCCCTTCCCTTCCAAAAATAAGACCAACTAGGGATCATTGACTTCTAACTAGTTCTCAAACCAAAAGGAGGACAAAATGAGGTATTGGCGCCATTTCCAATTTTCTTCCCTACGCTTCTTCTAAAATATTTCTACGTCACAAATCCCTCTTTGTGAGAGAGGAGTTTTACTTCTTTGTTACTCAAGCTTATTATATATACTTGGCTATCAAAACTTGATAAGATCAAGTGATCAACAAGGGACATCTTTCATTGCTTTGAATCATCCCTTGCGTTCCAAAAATAAGATCAACAAGGGATCATTGACTTCTGATCAGTTCTCAAACCAAAAGGAGGACCGAAAAGAGGTATTGGTGCCATTTCCAATTTTCTTCCCTACGCCTCTTCTAAAGTACTTCCACGTTACAAATCCCTCTCTTGGTGAGAGAGGAGTTTCACTTCTTCGTTATCTCAAGCTTATCAATATTCTCACATTTATACTTGGCTATCAAAACTTTGCCCCATAGAACTCGCTTGTCCGTGAGGAGTTTCCAATACAATTTCAGTCATTTGGATAACGTAAGCTGCATAGCACAAAGTAGTGAGCAGCAAGTAACGCAACACATGAAAACCCAACTGCAAAAGCAGATAAGGCTCAGTTAGGAATTTCAATTTGACTGGTAATTCTGTAACATATTTACAGTGCCGTTCTAGCTTCGTTGTGACAAGCAAAACTATCAGTAAGATATTACAACATATTATGCAAACTTACAGGCCAAGGTTACAAAAAAGGAAAGAAAAAAAAAGGTTCTCAAGTAAATGTATCCTCGCGATCTCCCTCGGCAATTGTTTCTCCTTCCTCCATATTGCTGAACTCTAAGAAATGAGTTGGTCTGTGATCTTCATGGTAATACTCTCGAGGCGTCCCCAACTTCACTCCATACTTCATCCCTGATGCGTGTCTCACCCCCATAAAGTTGTAATTCCATGGCCCATTATCCGGAACCTAGGAAATTATTAAACCAGAAAAACATCATGACATGTGCTTGTCAAATTAACGAGGAGCTTAATATTAAGAGGAAGCCTTCAGATCTTAGAATGAAGAGACTTACCATGTAGAAACCATAGAAACGATCGCTGAGGAGCATCTGAACCTTCTCATAATGAGTAGGAAGGTAACCATGAGGGTTGCTTCCAGTATCCTTATTGACACGTCCCCACTCATACCCAGATGGAGTGAGCTTGTATGCAGTTAATGAACAAGACCCTGGAGTGAAACTGCAAGTCAAGATAATGCACTTCTCGCCATCCCATTGCTTGTTGTTCTCTAGGACCTTGGCATGTGAAGTGAGATCCTGCAATGTTTCTTACTCGGTGAGACCCTATGTCATAAAAATAGCATACTCTCCGTACAAATATAAAAGTTTCTTGATTTTGTAGTTTTGTTTTTTGGGGCATGCATCTCTATGTTATGGTATCATGCAAGTGCATTAGGAAAACCCGCTGTGTTCTACTTAAAATTTATGGCAGCAGAGTTAAGCAAGAACCTGAGGAGACAACTGTGGAAGTTCATTCGGTTGAGTATGCATCCATCCCAAAGGCTCCAAATCATTCAAGAAATCATGCTCCGGAAGGGCTGATGGAAGATGGACTTGCTGGTGAGTCCCCCATTGTGGTGGCATCACAATGCAGCGGATTTCTTTAACCTGTGGGTTGTCTGGAGGGCTTATACCATACAGGTAGCCAGCAATTTGTGTTCGAAGATCAGCTATGCATATAAACTTCTTCAAAATGTTCTTGGGCATGATGTAGGTGTA
>JANTPZ010004017.1:0-25276 GCA_025593235.1 Vachellia pachyceras
TGGGCAACTGTACCTTCAAGACAAATTGGGCAACAATCCTCTTCCTCTGTCACTAATACATGAGATTCATTTGATTTTGTCAGTTCTAGCTTCTTTGGAGAAGTTGGCATAGAATTAGCTTGAACTTTGCATTCTGAGTCTTCAATATCTTCACATGTAATTAAAGTTGCAAAACTACTAACACTAATTGTTTCTCTGCCTGACTCAGAATCAGTTGATGCTGGACAACCCAAAACAGTATCATATGGCAAGGGAGCAGGAGGGGGTCGGTAAGTATCAGGTGTTGACCCCTGGAGGTCTAAACTCACCAGCAATCCGGCAGTGAGTGAACCAGCAGTGCCATCATCAGTAGTTAAAGATTCATGCTCTTCCAAAGCTGGTGGACACTGGAGAACAGAGTTTCTTAGATTTAAAAGTTTGTTACACAGAGTCCCATACAAAAGATAGTAAATGGATTATCATCACAAGAGCTTGAATATGTGAAAAAACAATCAATATTACAATACAACTCCTCTTTTGTCAGGTGCCTAACTTAATTTAATCAGAGATGAATTATTCATTAGCTCTCCTTTTGCCATGAATCTGGTCAAAAACAATTCTATAGTCCAAACAAAGCGATTAACCAACCATACTCAACTTTCTTCCAACTTTCTTGTCATATACTATTCATCCAATGCTTTTATTGCCTCATTGAATTACTATACCAAAACTAATTAACATTTTGAGTAAATGATAGCCAGTGGGTTATATTTTGAGATCGTTTGTGCCCAAAATAAGCATCTATCTAGCAAAGGAATGGGGGGGGGGGTGTCTGTGTCTGTGGGTTCTTACTTCAGTGTTCAAAGAGATTAAAGCTTCTCCTTATTAATTGTTTGTAGAAATACGAAAGAACAAATAAAAGATAGAAAGAGAGGGGGAAGTGCTTTAGCAACAAAGACAATTTCAGTCACATAATCAAAATCCTCAAGGAAACCAGATAGAAATAGTGCTTTATTTGTTGCATTTACAGCTGCGGTCAATAAAGCATTTCATGGCATTCCAATTGCCAGTCACAAACATCATTATGATCAGTTCGGAGTTATTTTCATTGTTTGAACAAGACATTCTTTGTCCTTTGGGTTCCCCTTGTGAGGAGTAAAAAAATCAGCAATCAGACAAGAAGCAAACATGGAAGAGAATCAATAAATCACTTGGAATCAAGCTATGCGATTTTTTCCACCACCAACATATAATATCATTTTGAACTATTAAAATGAGTGTAACGGAAAATTAATGAGGATGAACAATTATCAGCTATCATATGTTATAGTTCGACAAAAGCTATAAACTATGTAAGAAGGATAAATCACTTACATAGATATAAACTGGTGTTCCATGCAGATGAGGTTTTCTGGCACTGCAGCAGCAGCCTCCCATTTCGCAGCACTTGTTTCTGTTTTTTTAGCCAAAATGACTAGTAATGGTCTCATTCATTCCTGTTATTCAGCACAAAAGATAGTCAGGGTCACCCTAAACTTTGGGTCTTTTCTGATGCAAGTCTACATATGGTATTTACAGTTAGTTTACAAAGAACTAGGCATGAAATTCCATGAAACAAGAACAATGATGTCAACTTCAAATTATGCAAGCGAATATCATGTGCTAATTAATTACGCAATTTAACTAGTGGTCAAGTCCTTCGCTAATAGGAATAGCATTTATATACAGCAACTGAGAAAAGGTGGATTAGCTACAAAGGAGTCCCAAAATCATAGAGATGAGTGCATCTGAGTGTTCAACATACCATACAACTGTTTGAAAGCTAGCATCATTTCATTTTATTAAATAAAAGAGTTGGATTTAGAAGCCATTTTTTCTTTTCTATGATACAACATAACATGCAACTATATCAAACATCTTGCACATCTTGTGCAAACCTCATACACCTGCTATTGCAACTTTTCATGCTGTAGTTGGCAACAGAAAGAGACAATAAGCATCCTTTTCCTTAACACACAACTCAGCCTTCAGTAGTCATTCACTGAACTTTAATTGAAATTATTATCTGGACTCCATACCAAGGGTTAAAAGAATAAAAGATGCAGCAACAGCCCTGAATTTATGACTTCTCCAATAAGCTCACCGCATTTAGCCTATAATTCCCAACAAAATTTCATCTTCAGTAACAAAAAACAACTCAAAATCAATAACATCAGCCAAGGACAAGAACAAAGATGCAGTAAATCAATCAAAAAAAAAATCCAGGATCAAAATCGTAATAAAAACAAAGCAAGATAGAGCTAACATCTGCCTTATTACCCAAAACACCAGAGCGACCCCAAAAACTGATAGCATATCGAAACCATTCAATCAAATACAATTCCTAAACCCATCGCATTAACCCTACTAGAAAAAATGGGTCCGAGAGAAAAAGGGTGCACAAACCCCCTGTGAATGACCAATTAAACTGCATCAAAATTGTCAACGGCAGAGGAAAACATTAAGGAAACGCAGAAGCTCATACCTGTAGAAGTAAGAGAGACGGGAGAATAGAACAAGTGAATTTCAGGAATAGCGGTTGAGGGTAGGATTGCGAAAGCCCGCACTCTGTATGTTCTACTTTCCTGTCCACAGTCCTGCACGCTCCACTCATTTCTCTCTCTCATATTCATAGGTGCTTTGTCTTTCCTTTCTTACCTTATTTTTTTTATTTCTACTTTTGCGTTGTTTTATTCTTCTTTTTTTCTTGAGGATGAAAATGACAAAGTCAACAGGAAAATAGTTGTGGGGTTCCAAGGACGAAGGTGAATCCTTAATCTTCCCATGGAAAGTGATATTGTGAACCTGAAATTAATGCGTCTATATTTCTATAATTGGTTTACATGCACTAGATTGGATTCAATGGATTGTGCAACTGCGTCAATTTTTTAAAGTTATGAATAAAAATCAGAAAATGAGTATTTCTTAAGTTAAACAGAATTTAATCCCCAGAATCATCTGGTACAGAGAAACTTGTAAATGTATAATTATCAGCACGTAATACGATAGAGTTGATGGTGATGAGTGATGACGGTGATGATGGCGGGGTGGCATTTATATGCACTAAACTACAATGTTTAAATATAAAATTAAAAGTGGTTATTTTTTTTAAAATTTTTTTTTACAGTGTGCTAAAGAAAAAGTCTAAAATGGCAAAGGGCTTGATTGAGTGAGCATTAGAAATTGGGGGGCTTGATTTTGTTGGTTCCTTTGTTATTATTCCAATAATATTTTGGAGAGGAGACAGTGATAAGAAGGTAGTTTTTAGTTGGAGATCCAAATTGATTTGGTTGGGACAGCACATTATATTCACAGTATTTAAGTATCCATTATTGTTGGTTAGTGACCATCCTTGAAAAAGACCTTGAAGTGATTCTCAATTTCCCATAAATTGATACATTTGATTGTTTGTTTCACCCACTTCAATCTACCAACTTTACATACCTTTCGGTTTTCATGGTTTCTTTTCCTATTTATTATTATTATTAATTTTTTAAAGAAGTTATTAAGAACTCCAAGCTCCGGCCAAAAGCAAATATTAAGAGCTCCAAGCTGAAATTAATTTTGTAAAGACTTTTCAGAGGTGGTCCGGGGGATAAAGATGGCAATGAATACTAAATAAGTAAAAACAATAAGGCTAAAATACCAGAAAAAGAACGTGAAAATGCAAAAAGACAAAAAGATGATACATCATTTAAAAATCTCAAATAAGTATGAGGAGTAATCTGTCATTTACAAAATTTAAGGAAATTACCAAACTGCCCTTGTGTCATTTATAAAGGAAATAACTGACAAAGAAAAACGAAACATTCTTCTCTCATTTTAACTCCAAATTTAACAAATGACATGTGTACAGAAAATCCTTTAAATCCTTTTTGTAATGTAATAAGAATTAGATCCAAAGACATTTTAAGCAGAGAGTTGTTATCAAATAAATAAAATATGGTATAGAGTGTAGAGCAAATTTAAAGTATCAACTTTCTTCATTAATGGGTCCGTTTGGAAATGCGGTGGGATAAGTAACTTATTCGTAGAAGTACTTATAGAAAAGTGAGATTGGAAAATAAGTCAGATTGTAAAAGTGATTTGTGTTTGGAAAAACGGTGGAAAAAGTAACTTATTTGTAAAAGTGAATGCGTTTGAAAATACGTTCAGTAAGTGACTTATTTGTAAAAGGAAATGTGTTTGGAAACACGGTGGGATAAGCAGTTTTTTTAAAATTAAAAGTCAAAATTAAAATTAAATTAAATTAAAACTAAATTAAAATTAAATAGTAGTAACTTTGTAAATTAAAAATAAATTAAACTTGAAATAATATGAAAGTAATATTGCTAATTTTGGGAACTTGCAGAAATAGAACTTCACACAGAGCCTGATCCCACCTTTCAACTAAGTCCTTTGGAAGCCATGGCTGACAAGCTTCCAGCTCGTAAACAGTTCCACAACCCAAACCAGGACATGGAACTCCTGTTATGCTGTCTTGGATCTTAATTGCGACATGTTTTTTCATACAATCAAAGCAATAAGAACGTTCACATGTCTTGCTCTTGATCATCTTGGTAAGTCGTTTAGTTTCTGCACAAATTTCACAGATCACTTGCAGGGTTTCCTGTGTTTTAATCGTAGACTTCCCATGCTCTGTTTCTGGCTTGGAGTAAGAAGGAGAAGACTATGATAACGATAATGAAACGATAGAAGAATGATTAGTTTTCTTCCGAGAAGTGAAGAGCAAGGAGGGTTGGAAGAACTTGGGAAACTTCAAGCGTTGAGGGAATTCAAAATCAGAGAATGCGACATGTTGGTGATCTTCATGTTGGAAAAACAGAGTTGAGAGAGATGGATATTCAATGCAGAGAAGTTCGGTGGCCACCAACCAAAAGCAGACATTGATGGGTCACAAAAAAAACTATACATTGGCAGATCAAATCCAAGATCATCGAGCATAAATCAGCGCAGAAAACTATACATTGGCAGATCTAATCAGGCATACATAAGAGCAAAAAAACTTCCATGAAGTTTGGCCACGATGGTAGAGATTGGAGAACGGCGGCTACTGAAGGCAGGGGAAGAACATAGCTTGGCGGCTGGGGTGAGTGGTCGAGCATTGACGGCGACTCGGAGAATGAAGGCCAGTAACGGCGAAGTGGGTGAGCAAAGAACCTACCAACATAGATCAAGGTAAACAAGAGGTCAATGACTACCGCAGATGAACCTTGACGGCAGCGTTTGGTGAAAAGCTCCAAATGCAAGCTTCTCTGCAGAAGGAACTTTCGAGGATAAGCAGCTTATTGGGATAAGCTGAATCAAACAGACCGAGATGGTGAACAAAAACCCCATTGAACGTTTTGCACTGTGCGCCGCACGTTTTCGCGTGTTGCCAAACACAGCCATAAATTAATATCTCTTTCACATGAAGCCCTAAAATCATAAAATTTATGTCTATGAACCTCTTTTTAAATCTAGTTTTATATGAAATAAGTTTCATATCAATTGGGGTTGTGGTTTGGGAGATATGAACAAAATATCAAATGTATGTTAGGCTAAATGTGAAACAAAGGTGAACATAGCGTGCTAAAATTTGATCCTCATTCGAAGAAATAAGATCGAATGAACCCACTTACTCATTTGTATAGAGACCTCATATTCTATATATCCAAATGAGCCTTTGATATATGTATTTAAATTTTTAATTGTCATTGAATTTACTCATTTGGATGAAGATCTTTATTTTCAAGATGAATATTGAAATTTTTAAAAGTTTATTCAAATGAACGCACTTACTCATTCGAATAAAGACATCATCTTCTAAATATTTGAATGAGCCTTCAAGATATTTATTAAAATTTTTAACACTCATTTGAATGAACCCAAATCGTCATTCAAATGAGAGGCTCTTTTTCAAATGTATTTCTAGCAACTCATTTAAATATTTTATTATCCTCATCTGAATAATTTGTTTATCTTCTGAATATCCAAATGAGGCTTTAATATGGGTATTGAATAGTTATTTGTATTCGGATGAACTCATAATGTTATTCGAAGGAATGACTTTTTCTCAAACACATTTTCAACAGCACATCAGAATATTTCTTTTCTTCATCTGAATGAAGTGTTCATTTTCTATATATTCAAATGAGAACTCGAAATGTATATTAAAATTTGGAATTTTCATTTGAACGGACTCACTCATTTGAATGAGGTAACTTTCTCTCAACTATAAGTACCAATTATCATATATTTTTTTGAATAAGATTACTTGTCATTTGAAGGAGCACATTTATTTCAATTGATATCAGTATTTTATCATTTATTTAAATCACAAACCCTTTTAAACAATTTTGCAGTTCAACGTCTAAAAATTCAAACTAACATCATTTATTGTAAAATCATTTACTTTATATTCAAATGAGTTGATAATTAATTCGAATCAAGTTCAATATCAATAAGCTACAATTTCTCCTTTGTCATCTGCATTCTATTATTTAAGGGAAAATCCCAGGCTAATAAACCATCAGACTAACAAAGATCAAACTGGAAGAAATCACCAGCCTAACAAAATCTATCCACTAACTTATTCCATTTAACCTGCAAAATACCAAAAAGACAACAACACCAACAGGGACCAACACACTTAAAAACGCCGATGTCGTACCCTCTTCTTTAGGGCACAAATCGCTTTAAGGCTTGTTTGGTAATCAATTATAGAACCTAGGTTTGGCTTTAAAATCTAGGTTTTACCTCAAAACTGAGGTTTTGTCGAAGCAAAATTTTTTTTCCCAAAAGCTATTTTGGTTACAAAACCTCAATTTGAAACCTAGGTTTTTTCTTTCCTACATTTTCCTCTTTCCTACTTTTCCTTTCTTCCTCTTTCCTACTTTCCTCTTTTCTATCCACTTTTTTGCCTCGAAATCCGTAAAAGCTAATAACTTTCCAAACATAAATCACTTTTCAAAATCTAGGTTTTGCCTCAAATCTATAAAAGCTATTTTCCAAAATATATTCTCCAAAACGTAGATTTTACCTCAAAATCTGTAAAAGCTATTTTCAACCTTACATACAAACAAACTCTTAATGATCGAGAAAGACCAAAACGAGGAGTGGGAGATGCGAGAAGTGTGCATGGCGTGACAGAGGAATAACATAGTGGGAGAGATGAGTGAGCAGAAGAGGAGATTGTTTCGATTTTCTTTATAAGCCATTTTCTTTATAAATGACATGAGGGCATTTTGGTAATTTCATTTTAATTTTTAAATGACATATCGTCCCTCACTTATTTGGAATTTTGAAATGATGTAACACATTTTTGTCCTTTTCATTTTTCACGTTCTTTTTCTAGTATTTTTACAAAAAATAATCTTGATATTACGAGTGTACAATAAAAATAAATGAACTGATGTTTTAACATAACATGCAACTAAACCCATTAAAACAAGTTCTGGTGATTTCATAAAAAAACAACGACGAAGTATGTTATAATTATTAATTAAACACACAAATGCTAGTACATTTAATCACGGGTTAGATTTAGTTGGCCAAAAAATTACAGGTTTGAATTTTTTTGGTGCAAATTGGGGCAGCAAGCCCGGAAAATGAAGATAGATCACGGTGATTGGTTTCCATGCATTTTTTAAAAGCCAAATGTTGGTGGATAAGAAGGATCCGAATCTTAAACAGATGAAAATGAATATTTTGGTTCGTGCAGGAAAAGATTGAAGAAGGAAGGAAACACAAAGGGTTTATTTAAATTAGCGGTATAAACTATTTTTACAACATGCTTTATAACCTATAACTTATAAGATAATTATGTAAGAGGAGTTTTATCTCTATTTACATAAATATGTTGAACACATCATGCTCAAATTTGAGCTTAAATCCAACTCGATTCCCTTCTCATATTATTGGGCTCAGACGTTACCAACCTAAAGCGAAGAGGCCCACCCCAAATCATATAATAATAGTAGTAGTACCTAATGATGCTGATGGTGATCTCAACCCAACGAGGACGAGTCTAAGTCTTGATTGCTCAAATATTTATCTCCGTTTGTTATAGCTGAGTTTCACATCAGTTCTGGACTTCTATTTTCTTTTTGTTGATATGCTTAAAAATCCATGGCATGAAACTTCTGACTGTGCTTGGGCCTTCATCTTATGATCTTCGTAGAATCAAATTCTTCTCACTTTCACTTTCAAATCTCCATTTCAAACCAAGGCCTTTTTTAGTAACCGTCACTCAAATCTATACTTATTCTTCATATCGGTTCCATCCATTGACTCAAATCAATGCATCTGCCACTGTTAATAGGCACAGAGCTTCACTGCCATTTCCTGATCAAACCCATATCAGGGATTTCAACACAGCGCTTTTCTTTTGCTCTAGCACTCTTCAAATCTGTGCGAAATGGGCATTTCTTTCTGAACTTAAACAAGTCCATGGGCATTTGTTCAAGTCTGGATTGTACAGCGTGCTTTCCTTACAAAATCAGGTCTTAGGTGCGTATTTCAAATGTATGGAAAGCTCAGACGCAGAGAAGGTGTTTGAGGAATTGCGTGTGAGAAATGTGGTATCCTGGAACATTTCAATTCGCGGTATTTTTTACTGTGGTATTTGCAATGGCTTGAATCCATACTTGGTCTTCTCTCATTTTAAAAGTATGATGATGGAAACGGCTGCTCCTGATCTTATCACATTTAACAGTTTGATTGGCTTTTGCGTTCAGTTGAATGATACTGACATGGGCATACAATTGCACTGTTTCACAGTGAAACTAGGATTGGATTTGGATTGCTTTGTTGGCAGTGCTCTTGTTGATTTATATGCAAAATGTGGCCTATTTCAGAATGCAAGGTTGGTTTTTAGTTGTGTTGTGTTCAAAGATTTGGTTACGTGGAATGTGATGATCTCATGTTACTCTTTGAATTGTTTATCCTCGGAGGCATGTGCTATTTTCAACTTGATGCGATTGGAAGGCGTAAAAGGCGACGAGTTCACATATAGTAGCCTTGTAAGTTCGTGTGTTGCTTCCGAGTATTATGATTTTGGAAGGCAGGTTCACAGTCTCATCCTTAAACAATCATTTGATTCTGATATTTCAGTGGCTACTGCTCTGATCAACATGTATGCAAAACACGAAAACATCACCGATGCACTACGTGTCTTCAACAAGATGGTGATTCGAAACGTGGTGTCTTGGAACGCCTTAATTGTTGGGTGTGGAAAGCATGGGCATGGGAATGAAGTCATGAAGCTTCTCAGAAACATGCTAAGGGAAGAAACTCACCCTGATAACTTGACCCTATCCAGCACCATTAGTTCATGTGGCTATGCTTCTTCCATTGCTGAAACCAAGCAAGCTCACGCTCTTACAATCAAATCAGGACTTGAGGAATCTATATCTGTAGGCAATTCTCTGTTAGCTGCATACTCCAAGTGTGGTACTATTGATTGTGGATATAAATGCTTCAGCTCAATCACACAACCTGATCTCATCTCATGGACTTCAATGATAAATGCATATGCCTTCCATGGTCTTGCCAAAGAAGCAGATGAGACATTTGAGAAGATGTTATCTTATGGGATAAAACCAGACAAAGTATCATTCCTTGGTGTTCTCTCTGCTTGTGCTCATTCCGGGCTTGTGATCAAGGGCCTTCATTACTTCAAACTAATGAACAAGGTGTATCAGATTGAGCCTGAAACAGAGCACTACGCCTGCATAGTGGACCTTCTGGGACGATGTGGGTATATTTACGAGGCATTTGAGTTCTTAAGGTCTATGCCAATTGAAGCAGAAGGAAACACATTAGGGGCTTTTATTGGATCTTGCAAAGTACATGAACAGATAGTTCTGGGTAGATGGGCTGCGGAGAAGCTGTTGAAGATAGAGCCAAAGAAGAGTGTGAATTATAGTGTGATGTGTAATATTTATGCTGGTTACAAGCTTTGGTGTGAAGTGGAAAGATTGCGGAGACAGATGGAAGAAAAGTGCAGTTCAAAGGTGAGAGGTTGTAGCTGGATAGAGGTCGGTGATGAGGTTAGTTTGTTTGTGTCTTGTGATAGATGCCACCCTGAAGCTTTAGAAGTGCATGCTACGTTAACAAGGTTGATTAGTACAGTGAAAGAAGATGCCGTTTGGGTTGGGTAACATGTTGGAAATTCGACCTATAAATATGACTGCAGGAGCATTTATGATACGCATGCTTCCACTAATTTATATTAATTATTTTAATTTCAAAAAATGAATTTATAGGGTGGACCTTGTAGTTGAATGATCAAAGTCTCCGCCTGCAATCTACATCCACATGTTGAAGCCAAAAGTTTATTGTGTAAAACCTGTATCTTAAATGAATATCTAGAGTTTTGACCCAGTTTAAGAGAAACAAAACCTCTGCGTGGCATTAAACAATTGGTCAAGCACAGGATGAAGACGGCGAGAGTGAGATAGGTCCGACGGTGGAGAGAGGTTTCTTCCCCTCTCAGCTATGAGATTGAGGGGGGGGGTTTGGGAGGGAGCCTTTGAACATAAACGCTTCTCATGGACACCATTTCGACACGTAGGACACTTACTCTACGCATATATTGAAAATGTATATAAATATAATAAATAATACAGTTGACTATAAATATAAAACGCGAGCACAAAGGGACACGGATGTTTGAGTTTGCATTTATAATTGAGTTTGCATTCAGTCAGCCAAACAAGTGGGTGGGAGGGAGGAAGAGAAATAAAAATATGACAAGCCTAGGTGCTGTTTATTTTCTTGTTTTTGTTTTGAAAGCAATTTTTTCTTAATTTTTTAATAAGCTTATTTGATAATTTATTTTTAAAAATAAAAAAACAGAATTTTTAGAAACTAAATAAAAACAATTTTTAGTTGTTTTCTTTTCTTTTCTTTTCTTTTCTTTGCATCTCCTAATTTTTTTAAGAAACCATTTATTTGACTTGAGTTCTTATCAAACTTTAAAAAAAAATTATCCAAGCAGGTTTTTTTCCCTAAAACTTATTTTAAAAATTATTTTTATAAAACTGTTTCGAAAAGCAGAAAACAGAAATAAACCGGCTTTAATTTTTCTTTCGGACAATTATACTTTAATTTTGCTAACAATAATCTTAGGCTTTCACTAATAATTCTCTCATTTAAGATAAGAGGTCAAAATATAATGGTAGTAATTTGGCTTTGGCACCCAATTGCCAATTGCGACGCAGCCTATGATTCAACTATGTGCGTGTTTGGGAGTTCCAGAAAGGAGATTACATATTTTTAAATGGTCTTGTGGATTTCAAAATAGTTTTTATGAATTTCGAGATGGTTTTGTTTCGACTTACGTGCTCCGTTGGGGAACGAAGTTCCCAAGCAATCACTATATTTATTTAAGAATCAAATTCTTTATTTTCGTTATACTATTGTATTCGTTTGGGAACGCGGTAGAGAAGTACTTTTACATAAGTTGAGGTAAATATGTGGAGAAGATTATCTCGTTTTACGAAAAACACTGTTGAACGTACTTTTAAGGAGTAAATAAGTATTTCCAAATAAGCACACTGTAACAGCCATAGGACGGTCTGGATTCGTTGGATTACACCATACTAATTTTTGAAATGTAATGGATGGTAGCGATTGTTTTTTAAGAGCTTCAGATAAAATGTTCTAAATTTCCTACTATGCTTCCTCAAACCTTGAATCGAAATTACATTTTTAGCTTAAGAATTTTTTAAATTTTAAATTTAATTTATAACGTCATCAAAAAAGTATTTACATTAATATTTTCCCTTATTAAAGAGTATTTAGTATTAAATAAATAAAATTCATATTTTCATTTGTTGAAAGTCGTTGCTATGATTTTCAGTAGTTGAGTACGTTCGGCAGGTGAATGAAGGCCTCCAAGGTCTCTCTTATTACAGCTGCTTCTTCCCCGCCAATTTTCCCCGTGAAATGAAAAGTCCCAGTTCCCATTCACGTCGCCGGAGCTGGAGCTCCGGCTACCGCACGCCGGACCACCGCCACACCTCCTCCTCCAGCTATGACTCTTCCGGGGTTAGCACCACCGTTGACAAGTCAAACTCCTCTAGGAACCCAGTCGCGGCCGCCGCCAGATCAGTTGCTGCGGTTTTTGTTGCTTGCTTCACCCCACCTGATGAGACTAACTCGAGGAGCTTCGTGGATTCTCGGGAGTTCAAGGCTTCATCTTCCTCCTCCGGTAGTTTCCTTTTCTCAGTTTGTCTTGTACAGTTTCTATTTGGGTGGTGTTGGTGGCAATGTGTGAGTGTTTCTCCGTGTGTGTCTTGGATCAGAATTTTGACTCTGGTTTCCTAGTTGAGGTTTTCATTTGGAAGCTTATGAGATAACTGTACAAGTGTAAAGACTGGTCGTTGCGTTGAAATTTTTTGTGGGTATGATATGATCAAATGAGCATCCCTATGGTAGTCCCTCATATGAGTCCCACGTTAATAGGGTTCCTACTTGAATGAGTAATTCTTCGATTCATAATCCCAGCTTGTGTATTTCTTTGGTTCGTGAGCAAAATCTTTTGGCCACTCTCATCAAATCATGAATTACTGCCTTAAGAACCCTCTCCTGTCCCTGCTGGTATTTATGCACAAGCAATAACATAACACATGAACTTAGGTTTGCATTTTCTGCGAGCTGAGAGAGGCATTCCAGCTTAATGGAACGTTCTAACTAAGAATGCCCTTCTCCATTACTTTCACTAATTTGGTAGAGCATCCACCATCGAAAATAATTGCATAACTTGGTATCTGATCAGAACAATTTTCAAACGGCAAGGATGGTTGTTTCGGAATAATTAATTCTGCTTGCTTCTTAGTTGTATCTGATTTTTCCGGAGCTGGTAGTCAGAGAACGCATGATTCAAACGGACGATTCAGTTCCAGTTCATACAAGTCAACTCAGGGAAAAGAGCCTAGATCTCTGAATTTCACCATGGAGGATATCTTCCAAGCCACAAGAAACTTCTCCCCTGCTTGCAAGGTCGGTCAAGGCGGTTTTGGTACAGTGTACAAGGCAAAGCTCCAGGATGGAACTGTTGTTGCAGTAAAGCGTGCCAAGAAGGTTGTTCTTATTTAACATTTCTCTGCTTGGTTGTGTCGCTATTGGTGAAGGTTCTTAGATTAATTACGTTGCTTTGCAGAGTATATACGAGAAGCATTTGGGTACTGAGTTCCAAAGTGAGATCCAAACCTTATCACGGGTTGAACATTTGAATTTGGTCAGGTTCTATGGCTATTTGGAGCGAGGAGACGAAAGAATTCTTGTTGTAGAGTATGTCCCAAACGGAACCCTTAGAGAGCATTTAGATTGTGAGTCTCTTTTCATTGTTTTGTTCCCCTTAAATGTAGCTTTTACTTATTCTCCAGGTGGTTTTGTCTTGTCCTTGCCACTTTCATGAACTTCAAAATGTATCTGTAACTTGATCAAAGGATCATACTGCAGGCATTCGTGGGAACATTTTGGACCTTGCTTCTCGTCTAGACATTGCCATTGATGTGGCTCATGCCATCACCTATCTTCATATGTACATAGGTATCAACTTTAACAAAGTGTCACGTTATTTGTTCTTAAGGCCACTGATCCAAAACATCTTACAGGCATGCATATTTGTATTTCATTTGCAGATCATCCTATTATTCATAGAGACATTAAATCCTCCAACATTCTTATTACTGAAAATTTAAGAGCTAAAGTAGCAAACTTTGGTTTTGCCAGACAGGCACCTGATACTGGTTCTGGTGTAACCCATGTGTCCACCCAAGTTAGAGGAACAGCCGGCTACTTGGATCCTGAATATCTCAATACCTATCAACTCACTGAGAAGAGTGATGTCTATTCATTTGGCATTTTACTTGTTGAACTTGTCACAGGTAGACGTCCCATTGAACCAAAATTTGAACTGAAGGAGCGGATAACTGCAAAATGGGTGCGTTTCCCTTTTCCTCAGCCATGTTTAATCATGAACAGATTATATAATTGTGATTATTAGAATATATTCATTGATTAGTTGAGGATTAAATTGAAGGTAAATAAAGTTGAGGTAGGTCCTATCAAATTAGATTAAGTCATTTTGATAGAAAGATAAATCTATTGCACACCTAAATAACAAAAATCCAATCACTAGTATTTAGAGAGGGTATGACGATAGTTTATTACTTTTATCTGACATGGTTTTGCATGATTCCAGGCTATGAAGAAATTCATTGAGGGTGATGCAATCTTGGTGTTGGACCCGAAACTAGATCACAGTGCTGCAAATAATCTGGCGCTAGAGAAGATACTTGAACTAGCCTTACAGTGTTTGGCACCTCGCAGACAAAGCAGGCCTAGTATGAAGAAATGTGCTGAGATCCTTTGGACCATCCGTAAGGATTACAGAGAACTATCAGCTTCAGATTTTTGTTCATTTTCCTCTTCTTCCCAGAGGAGTGCGTCAATAAAAGAGTGAGGAGAAACGCAAAAAAGATTTCTTGAAGGGATCGATCTTATGCATTCATCAAAGAACTTCATGATCTCTAGTCCTCACAAGTAACAAACTCATCGCAAGTTAATTCTTTTTGTATCACTGAATCTCTCTCGGCACAAGATTCGTGTGCAGTTTGTTATTCACAAGGATTAGCGTGTGCATTGACATGATAATTCAGGGATCAAGTAGTTGATTTAGGATATAGGATCGTCATGAAATGTGAGCATATGTGATGGTGTAAGTTGATGTACTGGTAATCTTGTGGAACTTGTAGATAGAATTTTGGCTTGTACAAAGGAATTTGGTGGCTTTTGTTCCGTAGAAACCTGTCCTTTGCTTTACTTCGTTTTCTTCTCTTGAAGAAATGTTTGACAAGTGACAAGGAAACTTGCATTTGCATTCTTTTACTTGGAACTAAGATAGCTTTGTGAGGGAGAAAACTTCAATCTAACAATTGGCCACCTATCTCATATATATCCGATGCTAATTGGTGTAGTTAGCAACAAGTTAGTTTTCATCAACAAAATATCTCATCTGTGTGTGTGTCTTGCGAAAAAGGAAAAAGAAAGAAAGGGTGTTAAAAAAGCCTGAAGCATCAAGTACAGGAAGAATAGAAGCACCAGAAGCATCATCCATAAGGACGTGATGGCGACAATTAAGTGGTTGTTGACATAATAGACGAATTCCTATTTTGGACTATGTGTTGAATTAGCAAAACAATTTGTTAATTTGTTGTCTTGTCGAAAGTTGCAGGTAATACTTGTCATTAACAAATTCTCGAAGTATCTTTGGTGTGGGAGATTGCTTAATCTTCACTTTGAAGATTGATCACAGATTGGGAACTTATTCAACCCCCAGTATCTTTTAGTAATTTCTAATTCCTTTGGAACAACGTTCACGTTTAAGCTCATCTCAATGGATTTACATGTTTGAGCTAACTGCGACAGTGGGGGTTATGATTTTACAAACAAAAAACAAAATACACATTGCGTTAGATTTAGGCTAACTTGCTTTATTTTCCTTTTGTTTTGGGGTCTCTGATCTTTATTTGGTAATCTTCAAGTGCCTTCTTAATTAAGAACCTCACGTCCAAAGCAAAACAGCTTCGTTCTATTTTTGTTTATTGGAAAGCAGTGGGAAGGAGAGGCCCGCCCATCCCCCGAGGCCCAAGTTCATGCCCAAACACAGCATTCTTCAAAATCGTACTGGTGATGGCAAAAGTAATGCAAGCCCGAAACAAGGGATTTGTTCAAATGAAAAAGAGATAGTCCTTTACAATGTTAAAAGAATTGTCCAAATAGCAACGGTTGGTTGGATCAAGTGGTAAACAGTTTGTTCCAACTTAAACAAGATCTCGAGTTTGAGTCCTTGTGTATGTAGTAGCCACTGTTGGGAGACTCACCCATCATTTCCAGGTGCGCGATGCGGGTCGGGTCCGAATTGGTCCTTTACAATTTGACAAATCATGATTTGAATATTAGTTAAAAAATATGCCCATATTTAGCAGTACATGACTCTCACACACAATTACTTTTTCTGTGTTAAATAAGATAATATTCTAATTCCTTTTCTGTAAAAAAAAACTTAACCGTTCAAAACCCTACTGATAGATGGACCGAATTCCCCTCAGTCATTCGGAGAACGTACTCATCTATTGTATACAAGATATATGATGAATTTAGAGAGTTTCACTTTCAAGTGCCTCCCCCAAAACGTCAATACATACATGGCAGAAACAAACGTAAGAGAGAGTGTCTGTGTGTGTTGAGCAGTGTGAGTGGTCAAGTTAGAGAAGTGGGAAAAAGATAAAATGGTTGAAGTCACTAGTCAAATAGTCAGCAATGGAGGGACAAGAAATTTCAGAGAAGAAGATAGGATCAGATTAGGACATTTATATGGTGCACACGACACAAGTTTTGACCATATAGTCACTAGTCAAATAGTCTTTGATCATATTTGAGTAAGATTGTTTTGTCTTTTTCTTGTTAAATTAAACTTGATTAAGGTACATTTTTGTCCAGAAAATTTTTGTGAAAAAGCAATGTTACCCTGTAAATTTTATATTAGCAATGTTGTCCCATAAATTTAAAAACAATAATACCCTATAAGTTTAAAAATGTATCAAAGTTATCCCAACGTTTAACTAACATTAAACTTGATTGTTTAATTTGTTTTGACTAACTTTGCACTCCTCAGGTGGCACTCGTTGTCTCCCCCATCCTTTGTTCTCTCTCTTCTATAAAACCAACCACCTATCTTCTCTCTCACTTATGCAAACCTATGGGTTAGTTTGGAAACGCTGTTTTTACGTAAATCAAGGTAAATATGTGAATTAAATTATCCCATTTTGTAGAAAAATACTGTTGAATAGATTTTTAGACTCTCAATAAGTATTGCGAGCCATGTACAATATATAGAACTTACTAAACAAAGACCACGGACAAAATAGATGAGCTCAGTGATTCATTCTTCTCCAACACCTACGCGGCCTTAGCCTGAGCCGGTGACCACCATTTGCCACCGCGGCACCGCCCCAGAATATGTTCTCGTTGTTGGGGCTGTTGGAGTGCTGGCTCGTTTCCTGGTGGAGGTGGCTTGAGCCGCCGTGGAGACGCTGAGGATCACGAGGAAGAAGAAGGAGACGGTGAGCTGGAATTTTTTACTGCATAAAACGTGGGATGCTTCTGTAGTGGTTGAAGTGATAGAAGAGAAACTTTTTTTGTTAGCATCAGTGAAGAAATCATACTGGAAGAGACGTGCAAAAAAAAATTATGTGAACAAATTTTTTTTTCTCGGCTAAGTTGGGAAAAAGATTAGGTGAACGTGATATGCCACCTCAGCAGAATGAGTCAACTAACAGTTAACTGTTAAGGCTGTTAAATTAGGGGTACATTGCTACGTTTTTAAGCTTATGGATGGGGCAATATTACTCCCACAAAAACAGAAGAAGCCCTAAGTGAGATCTTCGTACGTCAGGGAGAGGAACTCACCTGTTGGTGTGTTTTCCATTCTCCTTCTCTTGGCTGCTCGTAAGTCTTTCTTCTTCTTCTTCAATATTTGTCTTCTATATATATATATATATATGAATGATATATAATATGATATGTACAGAAGAGATGGTGGTGAAGACGGAGGCGAGGACATGCGAGAAGCCGAGCAAGTTCTTCTCAGGAGGATGCATTGGGACGACTGGCAACAGTACAGTGCGACTATCTCCCCAGGAGAGGCGAAGGTTCGCTCAGTGGAGTTTGCAAAGGCCTCAAGTGTGTCTGCACTAAATCTTGCTGTATGAGCATATAAATATGCACCATCATCGTCATGACTATACATATCACATAAATAAACCCCCCCTCTCCCTATATATATATATATGTACAGGTACGTACTTAGAGTAGGTGTTTGATGGATTAAGCTTATGTTGAAATGCGTTGCATGTAGAGATGTATGAGATGCTGCTATTGCTAGCTTGCTCGCTGGCCTTGTGCACTCTCTGTGTAATTCATCAGTTTCTATGTATTTGTAGTTGATGAGTATTTAAATGGGATGAGGAACCATACCCTAAAAGTTCTGCGGTTGCAGTTCACCACATTTCACTCGACCTCCCACCAGTCAAGAGACTCATATGGGTAGCCCTTTTCGAAGAGGTCGTTAATCTGACTTTAATACCAATTGATTGATATCTAAGTAAGATGGGGAACCCTGCTCCAAGAGATAGCTATTGAGGTGAAAGAACCAACCCACTTAAATACTCCATTGAACATCCCATTTTATTCAATGTGGAACTTTGTATCCCATGCTAACAAATCTCCATCACTAAGGTTCCATTTCCTATCACTTAACCATATTATCAAGCATAAAATGAATATATACAACCTACTATTCAAATTTCAAATATACTTATCAAGTACTTATTTGACTAGATCAAATTTGGACATCATCAAACTCAATTGAGAATAGCTCTTCCAAATGTATTCCATGCATTCACACGAATGCAAACTCAAGACCTAATATTTAAGTGGTTAAAACCTTTTCTATTTAAATAAACACTTATTGCTAACTCATTTGGACTGAAAATAGTTGACATTGAAAATCTTTTTGCAAATTATATGCTCCAAGATATAGCCATATAAATATACATATGATTGCGATTTAAGAGAGAACGCCGTGGATTTTGATAGTAAAACGGTGTTTAAACTCAAGAAATTAGACTTTGTAGAAAAAATGTGATGGAAGTCGGTTGTTTCACTTAAACATGGGAAGGTTATACTTGTAAAATAATGTCTTTTAATAATACCGCCATCACAAGTCTCGGTGTTAGATGGGCTCTCCAATTCTAACAACTGATTTTTGGAATCTGGTTTTTCTAAGAATCATGTTAATTACAATGGTGCTTTCATTGAAAGTTGGCCAACGAATTCTTCCAAGAACTTGTACAACCACCAGAGAAGTTAAAAAGGAGAATAGAACTCTAACTGCAAGAACGCAATAAATAAT
The DNA here is from genome assembly GCA_025593235.1 of Vachellia pachyceras. Lineage (NCBI taxonomy): Eukaryota > Viridiplantae > Streptophyta > Magnoliopsida > Fabales > Fabaceae > Vachellia > Vachellia pachyceras. Next base: position 18,986 of record JANTPZ010004017.1, read on the forward strand.
TTATTTTGCACGCAGGTTTTTATTGAGGAAAAACAATTATTACAAGATAAAAGCTCTGATCTATAACCTCTTTCTCTACCACTAAACTTGCCCATTTTTTGAATCACTCTCCTACCCATTTATAAACAAAAATTATTAAGTACAAGCCAAAAAGAAAGAATAATAGCAGCAAATCTCAAGCGGAAAAGAATGTACAAGAGATAAACTGCTTTCTTGGATGTCTTCTCAGGAATCAAATCCTCCAAGCGATCCTTTTTACACCACCCTATATATGTATTTCATAGAAAACCTTCATCTACTGCTACCTCTTGAAAGTGAATCTTGACGAGTCAGAGCATAGTTTCCGCTTGAACTTGCAGGTGATTGATTCTCACTATCAACGGTTTTTGCCTTTGAACAAAGGAACAAGAAAGAAGACGTGTATATTGTGATGTGCCACATGCTGTAAACAATGTCAAAGAGAACACAATAGAAGATAGTGAGAAAGAAGGGGGGAAAGACGCTTAGACATGGATTTAGTCCCTCTCGATTCTTGGGAAATTAACAAAGTCATTTCTTTGGAAACTAGTGACTTTGTACCTGTGCCAAAACCAGTACGATTGACTAGTTTCAAGCTTCCAGCTTATCCCAGCCATGGCCAACGCCCCAAAACCAGCCAATAAGAAACCCCATCGGAACCATCTCAGAAGTGTCTTCACGAGATTGTAGAGCCGTTGCTTTATGGTTTCCAAGCTGCATTGAAATTTCATCATCCCTAATTTTAGTAGTGCCTAAACATTAAGTAACCTGTCTAGAAGATGCTCCTGAGTACTAGAGTATAAAAGCCTTTTTGCTATTGGGACAATTAGAGTATAAGAGTCTCAAATTGAATAATTAGAGAAAGAATTGAATGTGTATAATGTTAAAGGAAGCTCTTCTAAATTTCTTAAGCTATTTTGATAGAAAGACAACCCCAACATATAACAAATTCCAAAATATAATATTAGAGCACGCAAGGTAACCGTGAAAAGACCTGAAAGGTTGTTCTCCCTCTTTTTCCCTCTCTCTCGTTCCCATCTAAATTCTATAACAATACGACAAGAGTAACTCTTCCATCAACTTTAGGGAAAAGCTATTATTAATGAGGTAGAGAGAACTAGGGGCCAAAAGAAGAGAGAGAAAACAAGTTGAGAGAACTCACCTGTATATGGAACTTAATGAAAATCCAATTGAGAGGGAAAGTGACCTATACTTCGATGAGATTTCTATCAACCAACCAATAAGAAGACCAACGCTTCCAATTACTATTACAAGAACTATGTTAGACGACCTACACAATTCAGCATACAAAATTACCCAACAATACTCTCAACATCATATACGGTAGATAACTACGTAGACGGATATATTTAACAGTCGAGTGTACCTGGTTGCTTTTGTTGCAGCCATGAGAGCTGTAAGGATAGCGACTGCTGTGTGAATCGCCCTCTTAAATACTTCATCAATGGTAGCAAGGTAAACAAAAGTGCAAACCACAGCCATGAAAGAGAGCCAGAAGTCCATGAACTGAAAGATAGTTATGTAATACGTAAAGCCACCTTAAGCTTTTGAAACTAACTTAAAAGGAGAGTATATTCCCATAAGAAAAAGTAACTACTCCATTGTTTTTTATTTTTCAAGATATTATTATTCTATAAAGGAAGTCGCTTTTGATCTCTTAATTGCATTTCTATAAGATTTCTAGTTCAAAAATACTTAGTTCCACAGATTAAACGAACACTGGAAACAGCTCAAACCTGTAAGACATTATAGTTCAATGCACACCACGTTCCTACATCACAAGCATGGTATAGCGCACTTGAAATTCCACTGGATGTGAATAAAATCCACTCTGAAAATGCCTGCATGAAGGAAATTGTGCGTTCAATATGCAACATATAAGATGCACAGGGATCATTTTTCTATTGGAGATTTAACAGTGATGCTCCTTTTATCATTTGAATTCAAATATTTTATGACACAAGATTCTGGAGTTGCTAATCTCAACTTCAGTTTGTTTATTTAAACATCTAGATTCTAGAATCAAGAACTCTTCTCATCAACATGTTAGTTTATATACTAGTTTTAATAGTTCCAATTTTCAAGATGACACCAGAAGGCTAATTCCTATATGTGGCTGAATGATTCATGATACAGTCTAAAGCAGGTAGGGAAGTTAGAGACAGTTATAACCACAAGATTGCAAGATATTTCTGAAAGTCATAATCCTCTAAAACAGTTATAATATAAGTTATGGTAAAAGCCAGATACAGATAAGAAAGTGAAAGGCAAGAAATACCTTTTGCCGAAGCGCCCAATATGCAGGCAATATGGCTGCAGCATTAGAGGCAATGAGAAAAATTGACTCCCGTATATGCCCTGCACAAATTTTCAATTAGTTGATTAAGGAAGGAAAATATATAATATGGTACCGTCAAAAGAATGCTCTGCAGCATATATGATTAACAAATTTGACAAGTGTATATATTTGACAACCTGAAGAAGAAAACGAGGATAAGGGATATCTGACTTTCAATATATAGCTAGGAAACCAGATAAAAATAACATGGCAAAAAAGAGAATGAACCGCTTGGATAATTACAAATATGGTCACAACAAGGATATTTAAAAGAACAAAAGAAAATAATACATGCAATAAGTGAACGTTCACCTCGATGAGACACAATTTCAAAGCTACAGTCAAAGCCACCATGGTTTCGATCACAAGAGCAGAAGCTGAGGGCAAAAGGAAACATTTAAACTAATGAAATTATTTAAAATTTTGAGGAATAATACAAGACATGCCACCTAGAAACTGCACAATATGGCGTTCTTTAGTCTTTACCCTCATAATGCCTCAATCACTATTCAATAGTTTGGTATTTAAAATGTTTGCCTAACAAAAGGATTGAACCATAAGATGTTTGACTGTTAAGAATAGGACAACTGCTTAAACCTGTATGATGTTAGTCCACTTGCATCAAAAGAAAATTTGCAGACCCCATGAGAGGAGCATCGCTTTGGGCATCTTTCAAGTGAAAGAGACATGTCATTCTGTCCCTTGGAAGAAACAATACTGGTATTAAGATGTCTTAGACCAATGCCCCACGTTCCTTCTCTAGCATAAATAATATAAAAATCAATCTTGTCATCACTTGACTCGTATAGCACGAAAAACATAGATGGATCGCTCCTCCTTGTCTTGTTAGCATAATAATAATCCCAATTCTCAAGAGATGGCAATCCACCAAATCTGGCATATACTTCATAACTAATCTTCAAATCAGAGGATAGTCGAATGTGAATATTTCCTCCGGCTGCACCAGTAGGAATGTCCAAAAGAAAGTAAGTCCAGGTGTTATCAGGTTCTCCTACGTGTGATGAATTGCTTAACAGTGGCTGAAGAGGAAAATTAGCAGAATCTGAGGGCACTTGTCCAATTGGCAAATAATATGATTCGAAGGGGGTTGAACCTCTCCTTAGGACTGTCTGCAAAGAACCATTCTCACCTCATCAAGAAAATACTTGTGATTAAATTTTTTCAAGCATCAAGACAGAAGTTATTCTACCATAATGCGTTCTTATTATTAAATCTATGTCAACAAACCAGGAAAAGATATCTTAATAACCTTTAGCTTCTAACATATTGTAACCTCCTGGATGGTGTAAGTGGATAGTCCTTTTGAATATTTAAAGTTCTATATAATATTCAAATGTCGAGCATGCTCATGCATCTTTGATTTCAATTTGGGATAAGTAATTCAAATCTCAGATTACCTTCGAAAGTTCTACATCTATATTTTCATAACCAATAATCAAGATACATGTATTGCAAATTATATTTTCATTGCACACTTACATTTTATAGCCTTAACTAAAAATAACTGTCTACAAGAAATATCACCTATACAATTTTCTTCCAAATAGGATATACTGACATATAGTTCATCATCATAATAAAGAAAGCATACGAGTTGACAGTAAAAATGAAAATAAAGGCAGGGGAACATTTTGTAAACAATCCTACCTGAAGCACATAGCTTTCCATCGTACAATTTGGTCCAGCTTTCCCAGATGGGCATTCAAGCGCTTGTGATTCCACAGAATAGCAAACCCTTATATCACTCTTATGTGCCTCTCCAATGTTTTTAGTAAGATTAACTGGAATTATACTAATGTACCAACGACCGATAAGGGGTGAATGAATGACCAAAGGAGCCTTATTCAAATTGCAGGAATAGTCATGCAAAGTTACTGAAGGCATAGCTCCATGCCGAGCAAAACACATTAGATTCACATCATCTGCACCAAAAGTGCTGATTATAGGAGTAACTTGGAGTGTGACATTTGCTACCATAATGGTTACCTTTTCCACCATATTCATTATATCCAAAGAATATATTCTTGGTACACCTTCCTGAACACAAACAGTTCCAAAATTATTTCTGCAAGTCACCATATTTTCCACCATTGACTTGTTCACTTCTGAAGCATTAGAGATTGAGCATGAAAGTGGATACACAGTACTGTTGCAGAATTTGCCCCTCATCATTGAATTTGTGCATGCTTCAACACTTATATTGGCACTAAATGAGTATGCTGGGCCTCGGATAATCTGCACAGATATTGAAGTAGCTCTTATAGTTGGTCTGACGCATCTAGACCCTTTCTTGAAAGGTATAGCTCAACATTGATGTGAAAAATTTCAGGAAAAGTTTGCATTCATTGATTATCTGAAGATAAAATTGTTTGCTTGAAGATAAATCATGGATTGAATTGGGTATCTGTTGTTGTAGAAGACAATAATACAACATCAAGTGAAAAGGCAGTAACTGCACCAACATCAACAGTTGACAACACAGGACTTAAAGGTTATTAAACTAATAGAAACAAGTCATGAACAAACATTAGGAACGTTCAGTCTTTTGGATAAGAAACCATACCATCTTTGACTGTGTGCTTTTAGCTCCAATGCCATTGAAAAGACCAATGTACCAAATGCCTGGAGATATCTGAACTACAATATATTAAATTTTTGGTCTATTTAAAAATGACAATAAACAAATCACCCGTGAACAAAACGACAGATTCCTACCCTGACCCCAAAAAAAATAGTAGTACTGTAGGAATTTTGCTACTAACTACTGAGGCAGGTAAAATCATGCCATTACTAGCATCCAAGTAAGAGACACAATAAGCTTGAAAATATTATATCAGAATAAATAAAAGGACCTCTAACTCTAACAATACCTGCTCATTTGTCAATTTCAAAGAGACGTTTTTCTGCATGGGAAAGCACTGCTCCACATCAAGACCGTTCATTCCTATAAAATAAGGCAAAAAGACATGAAATAGAAGAAAACATATTCTTGGGTTGAGCCTTGTGGATGGAGAAAATTATGTTGGGAGAGTTTTCCCCCTAATTAGGATCTGACCCAACTTAAATCCCAGGTCAATAGTACTAAATACCAGATAGTTTCTTACAAAATTAAAAATATAAAGTTTAATTAAATACATTCTAATGAACCAACAGAAGAAAAATTATCTCAATAATAAATGCCGATGATAATTGAACAAACAAATATATTTCTTTGGGGCACAAGTGGTTCATTGTGCTAGCAGCTCAAAGTATACTCTTAATCTAATAAAATGGATGAAACAAAATTATGGGTATATCACTAACAAGTACTTCAAAATAAACAACACACTAAAAGTGAACTGAGTTAGGTGGCTTGTACCTGAAATGGTTGGATCTTTCAGAGAAGTGTTCAAGGCATCTGGTAGTGGAGGGCTTCCATCTCTAAAGCATATTATTGGCAATATGCTTTTTGAAACCCTTTCAATTGTTGAGGCATCCTGAGCAAATGAAGGAGGCAAGATGGAAGAAAGATAATGGGTTTATTAAAAGAATGGAGAAAGACAACTTAAAAACACATATAATGAGTTCTTTTGGACTGTTGTATCATTTACACTCTCACCCCAAGCACTAACTGGAAACTCAGGCGATAAATATCAAAACAAAAGAGCATGAAATAAATTAAGTTTGAACAAGCATTCTACCTCAAACACACCATCATACACATATAGTATTCCAAAGTAACCATCAAGTACAGCGAATATACTTACAAAGTCAACATCTGAGTTCAGGGATATAGACACAGCAGAAAACCATGGTGGCAAATCAACTGGGACAAGGGGAAACAAGAAAAGAAAGTAAGAACTTCCATAACCTTATAAATATGCAATTGAGAGTCCTTAAACTTTTCTTTTAAT